>JAZHYW010005748.1:0-24293 GCA_037355805.1 Ixodes ricinus
AGTTCACCTTGCAGCGAATATCGAGTAGCGTATCATTCGAAATTACTATTCGAAAATTAAAATATTCGCACAATACTACAATTTTCTCTCATTCTTTCTAACATCTTTTTCGTTTGCGCTTTTGGTGCGTGTCGCGGCGTCTATTTTTTACGAGCGCTTACTCTTTGTGTTGGTAGCTGCTACCGACACAAAAAAATAAGCGCTCGTAAAGCGCCACTGGCCAGGCGTCACTGAAAATACTGCGGCCATCCGGGGGCCGGGGTTTGGGGACTTCTGTTCTAGATTGAACCCAGGATCCCTGGGTTCAATCTAGAACACGTGCTCCGAGCTGAGATGCGCTACCCACTCGGCCACCGATCCCCTTTTCGTAGATCGGAAGCTGCGAATAGCTGACCCCTGAGGGCACGTGCTCAATCTGTGCTCAGCGTGAATGGCACAGACACCCGCTAAAACGCAATGCTCCCGCGAAACGATCTACGAAAGAGTTGCGCCAAGAACGTATCGGAGTGCAGAGGCCTGCAGTGGTCACGTCTGCGATCATTGGTACGTTTCCGCAGACGGGAAGGTTTGGCAGTTCCGGCATGTAAAGGTTCCCATTTTACGAATGAAATTAGTACGCTACGAAGCAACCTTATTAATTTTCGCGTTGACATTTCATGTCAGAGCTACCTAGAACGACAATGAGTATCCACAACAATCTTTTTATTAAATGGCAGAGTTAAAAATGAAGGCACTCCTGATGTTTATCAATCGTGGCTCGTGATTATCGCTCGCAGATAAAACGACTATAGTCGGAAACCCATGTATGCGCACAGGGGCGGATGCAGGAATTTCCTGAGGGGGGGACAGGTGTTGGTCAGCGTACCATATGTTTAGGAACCCCCTCCCCCTCTCCTTCGTTTTACGCCCTAAATTTTACACATGCAGAAATCAAGAGGGGGTCAGGACATCCGGACCCCCCTCTAAATTCGCCACTGTATGCGCAGTATAGATGCTCCGACTTCAGCGCGAACTTGCTGCCTCGATAACACTTCGGCGCGCGCGCAGCCGATTTTCGGCGGACGGCAAAGAACGCCTGCTGGACGCGGAGCACCCTGCATTTTTAACCTGTCACCGACCTCAAACTTTTCATTCCATCCATAAGGCAGTACATCTGCGCCCGACTAGGGTAGCGGCATAGTTCTCCATGATTGTCGGCGACTGCGCTTCGATAAGGTCATCACGTCCCGCGTTCGGAGGAAGCTTATACGCGATGGCAGGAAATTAATGTTCCATATTTCAAAACAAAAATCCAGGACGACGTTTCGTGCTTCCCGAAGGATGGCGTGGAAGCCAACGGCGGGTTAGGTCACGGGCCAGTGGAATTACGAGGCGAATTGGGAACGATCACATTTCCGTTGTCGTGCGACCTGTTTCTTCGTGGTCGGCCGTCTTGTGTTCCTTGGAGCACGGCCTTGAGTTGCTACCGATCCTCAGGAACGCTGGCTGCTTTTTTAATTTTATTTATTTATCGCGCAAGCATGATCTTGTTTGTGGCACTCGCACCGCGCAGCACGCGGACAGCTGTTGTTATTTCAAACGCCGATGCTCGCTAAAAATAGGCCGCTGGAAACCGGGTTATTTATAGCGGGATCCACCGCGCGCATGATCAATTCATTCTAGTTTTTCTTCTAATTTTTTTCTTTGTATTTTTGTTTATGTCATATTTTTTTCGCGCGGGTCGCATTCCCTTTGTGTGTTGCTGGTAGTGATTTATGTGCGCCCAACAACAATGCGTGCCCTACATGTTGATTTATACATTGAGTGGGCTGCACCGAGTGAAGTCTGTTGACTGCTTCCGCGAAAAACAAAAATAAAATAAGTAGCTTTAGGAATACTTTGACAACCTTACGAGCTAGCTCGGCGGTTTAGTTTACTTCTCGATAATAACTCTACTCTGTTACCGAGAAGTGATTATGATGACAGAATGTAAATGAGTTGATACGCAGGGAAAAGGCAGGCGACTCACAGCTAGGTAGAAATCAGCCTTACACTCTTGGAATTTGAGGCCCGAAAGATTAGCGTCTCTCTTGAAGCAGAACAGACACACATACACGCGCACAAAACTACATTATGTAGAACTAGGAGAAATAGCATGTCCTCCAAAATTTGCGAAGATACCGTTTGGCACGTTCTAGGTGTCCTGGAAAGGAGAAAGGGGGAAGGGGTTAGGGTTTTTAACAAGTGCACGAAAATGGTAAGAAATTTACTGTTGAAGAGGACGACGGTAAATAGTTTCTAATTAATATGCGTTTTCCTATATGTTCGTTTGATAATATATAATGTGTTGGTTTATGTGAATGTAATTTTATACAGATGTTCATATGTTGATTCAAATGAAATTAATTTTCAAGACGAAACTTTGAAACGACTTTCAGCGGCGATGAAGATTTTATTTCCAGGCGCATAAAGTTCGATGCCACAGCAAGTTGCCACCGAGGTGTACATTCCGCGATTTCATTTGGGAGTGATATTATGTTTTCTACAACCGTCTCTAAACAAAACTAGAAAAATAATAATAAACAAGACGGAATATGCAGTCTTTTAGACTTATGTGATATTCGTGGCACATATTCTGACTTTTTTGGAATGTCGGTAAAAACATTTGTGACATATAAAGTCAAAACTTCATGGGCGCCCGCGCCCTCGCGCACCCGAAGCGCCGATAAAAACTGTACACGCCTATACCATTTATTCTTTAGAAATGATACTTAGACTTCAGTTGCATAAATTTAAGACGTGCCAGCCTGTTCGACGACTGCCCGATGTCGCAGTACCATATTATAGTTATTACGGTTTAATTTGTGTATATTGTGTGTGCGTTTGATTATCATCATTTTGTGGTACCGTCTCGTTAAGATGCTTGTCCTTCTTGATGGCTAGTGTGACACGCAAAAAGGTTAATCTTTATAAACTTTTTTTCCTCTTTGATATACTATACGCTCTTGTTCAAAATAATGTGAACACAGTTATACAAATCGGACAAAAACACGCCTTAATTTAAAAACAAAAAAGGTGATGAGTTTAGAGTTGAGCTCCGAAAATCGGTAGAGTCTTGTGTGACAGATACATACGTGGGATTTCGATGTCCATAAAGCCAGATCGTACACAAGAGCAAAGAAGGAAACAAAACTAGGTTTGCATTTAAAACATACAATATGTCATTTTAAAATCAGATTGCGAAACATTGTTTTGCTCACAAAAGAAGCCTTTTGCTACTTATATCTCGAAACGAATCGCTCTAGTATTTCCTGTAAGTCAGGAAAGGAAACCGACGAATCTTAAACCCTCTTTTTGTTTTGTCTTCCGGCTCGCTGTCTCGGCTTGGCTAATTTTAAACCCTCTTGTGCGTGCGTGGGTTGTACCAAAATGAGATGTTGTTTCCATTTCTTTTTACTAAAAACACAAGGAAAACTTTAAAAATCGTTGCTTTTTTGTTGTTGTTTTTTGCTGTTGTTAATGTTTTTCTTTGTTTGTTTGTTTTTTGGTGGGGGTGGCATAACTTAGTTAGTTACGGCACACATCAGAACACGCTTATAACCTGATAATGATCGACGTAATAAACTAAACATTTCGTATTAGATCCCCAAATATTAATTTCAAAGGGCATGTCTAATAAGAGATCTGCATATAACCAGTCGTCAAAGTAGGTCCCTACATTCGCTAGATTTCAATACACTGAAAGATTAGCTTCGTGCTAGTTAGTGTCGTGAATCGAGGCTGTCGTGGCACGCGACACTCAGACTATCCTTAACTTAAAAGAGCCCGAAGCGCGCGATAAACCCCACCGCCTAGGCGACCACAGGGTTTGACGTACACGTGACGCGTCTTCGCTGTGAGCACGCGACCTATAAAACGTCACGCGAGAACTGGATCGATCCACATCAATCAATAAATCGATCGGAATCAATCAGTAAATCAATCAATCAATCAATCAATGAATCAATCAAACAATCAATCAATCAATCACCCAATTATTCATTTCTCGGCGTGGTCCGCCCACAGCACCCGAGGACGCTAGTGGATGCGGGGCGGGGTTTCCCGCTCTCGTTTGGCGAGGTCTCTGTTTCCGCCCATTACAGCGTGACCGCTGCTTTCACAGTGCTCGTACGTCGTGCAAAAGACACGGCGTTTGCAGCAGACACGATGACAGAGTATATATGCTCCGGATACACTTCCGTAGACAGTGTTTGTACGAGAAATCTGACCGTCATGCAAGAAAGAAACACGCCACAGACAGTACAAAGTTTTAGGGAACCGTTTTGGCACATCCGAAAAGGAACGGTAGGCCCTCCGGTACGAACTGCGCGTGCGCTACCACAGAAGACTCGCACATGCGCAGTTCGTACCGGAGGGCCCCATCGTACCGTATAGGATGTGCCAAAACGGTTCCGTAAAACTCTCTACCGTCTGCAGATGGTCTTTTGTTCGATGTATTAGCGGAGTGGCCGCCGCTTCAAATTCGCTACGAAATAACGCGAAGCAAACCTTCGTGTTTCGGTTTTGTTTGTAACTGCCATGACCCATTTTTTTAATTTTTTTTTGCAGATCGGTGTTACTAATTTTTAACTGAAATGTACCATGTAAGACAAGTAATTTAGAAAGTTATTTAATGACTTTTAATTGTATACTTAGTGGGGAAAATATAGCGTTACTCCGCTCTTTCTAAATTTGCCGCAGCCGATAGCGTTATCCGGAAGGAATATTGCTCGTATGTGTTTATTTCAAAAACCCGATTCTTTTTGTGTGTGTGTGTGCGTGTATGTATGGTTTTCTTTTTTTGCATTTAGAAGAGCAAATAGCTCCATTTTTCCTCGCACGGTCGCGCACGTGGTTCCCACAATTCGAGTCAAAAGGAGCCGCCTACTACAGGCCACTGGCGCCAGAAACGAGGACACGCAAACCACTAAATACGCAACACCCACTTTTGTCTCTGTTCGGTGGCAGTTTTCTTTGTTTTGTTTTTTCTTTGTTTGGCGGCGCGGTGGAGGCAAGCACGTCTCGTGTCGCAGTTCTCGCTCGGTCGCCAATCTGTTTCGACACACACGCTGCGCGCGAGGGTTACTTTGTGACTTTGTTTCCAAGTGCGTGCGCCAAGAGAACGAGATTAGAGGTCGCAATTGGGGGACGCTCGTGGAACGCGAAAACCTCGGCGCGTGGGAAAGAAAAAATCGGAAAAAACGATTGAACAAGTTTATGCGCTTCTCATTCCCTCCCTTGTGTAAGGAACGATGGAAACACGTGCATATAGAGTCAGTGTGAGCTCGAGAAACGCAGGCCATTGCCTATTTTGTTCACCTTGCTTGCTTCGTGATTGGTTCTTGTGCCTTTTTTATCGGCTATTGCTGCAATCTGATTGGCTGAAAACCGATAATAAGATCCTCGGGACTCGCCACACCCATGCCTTTCACAAGCTCTCAGTGACACCATATAGAACCGCAACCATCTGTTGTCGGTAGCATATTGTCACAAATAAAAAAAACATAAACTTCATTAATAAAACTCAAAACGAAGGTTTAATGCGGCGAACTTGTGGCGAGAAAGATTGAATAACAGTACTTTGACGGTGAAGGAAGGACGACTGACCCAAGCAGCTATGCGAAGCTCCTTTTGTAAGCGCGTCGGTACCTAGAAGTTTCCGAGCTGGAATAAACAACAAGATTCGCGAGTCATCTGGAACATTCGAGTCGTGCAAACAAAATAAAGCGAAATAAAGCGGACAAGCGCCGGCGGGGATCAAACCCCAGCCAGCGGCGTGGGAGTCGTGCACGGTGCTGACTCAGCTATTCGCAAGCGGCAGTATAGAGGCTTTAAACACGTGCCAGATTACAGCCGTCATTGCTGACCTTCTCATGTCTTAGCGAGATAGTCGAGCCACTGAAACGGGCGTTGACGAGCCTCTACAAGGGCCCATGCTGGGGAGACGGACACAATATAGAATTTAAAATGGCAATAACATGTTCTGTTGTGGTAATGATGAAGCAAACGGAATAAGATAGAGCAGAAAGTGGAAGTCTGTTATGCCGGCTTATATTTATTTGCGCTCATTCGTGAATGGAGGTATGCGTATACATATTTGTTATATCGGATATCAGAAAAAATGCCGCCAAATGGCTGTAGATTTTTCTTTAAAGGCCGGTTCATGCGGCACCGTTTGCTTGCATAGCGTTATGTGTCACGGAAGCTTACGTCTACTTACGTCGAGAATCACCGCGGGGATATATGTGCTTCGCATGAAGCGTGGAGAGCCAGGTCAAGGAGGAGCCTTGTACGCGATATTCGAGGCATGAATCTTCCAGTGACTTATAACGTAACCCAATAAAAGGTGAGCAAACGCTCCCGTGTGAACGGGCCTTAAAGGCGCATTCACACAGGTGTTTTTGCTTACGTTTTCTTAGGTCACGTCCGTCTCGGTCTGAAGGGACTTCTTTGTGCTTTGTACTGCCACGCTAGCGGAACATGAATCAGCTGACTGAAAATTTTAGTTGTTCATGGTGCTGTTCGCGAAGCAAACCAGTTTTGCGTAAGTAGTTCGTCTTTCCTTTGTAGTGATGTTGCGGCCTTATAACGCGTGACCATCGGGGGCATAACCGGAGCTATCAGCGCAAGCGCCCTCCCGCTGGAGGAAATAGGAAAACGGTCGCTTTGACTGACAGACCTAGACAAACGACATTTCATGTCGAGATTTTTTTTTTCTAATTATTTGTATTTTGCGATACGATGATTTTGTGAGTCAGCGTGAGACCAGCCTCGCGAGCGGCGTATCTACACGTTTGCCTCGCAGCCCACGGTCACCGCGCTACTCAATCACGTATGCTGTTTGTCTTTACTCGATATTCTGCGTGCGTAGTATTTGAGAAGAAAGACACACGAGCGTCCTTCGTGTCCTCCGAAACCTAGGTCTCGCCTTTTAAGTGCGGCTGTTTGCTTCGCTGTTCACGAAGCATTTAAGCGAATGTGGGTATATTTCTTTTTTTCGCGTTCGGTTTTACCTTCGCTTATGATTTGCATAAACGTGAGGTAAAAGGGGTCGTGAAGGCGAGAAACATTTTTCTTGAGAGGATAACTTGTCTGATCAGTCTTCAAGAAGGTAATATCTAACTGCATGGTGCCAATTCACTCGTCCTCCTCCTTTAAATTTTATTTGTGTTATCCACGTTGTGAAGAAGACAAAAACCTTATACGCACAATATTTCTCACCAGGCCACTTCACGCCGCCGCCATTTTAAAAGTTAAATATCGCAACCATCAAGCTCGTTGATCGTAACTTGATATTCGTGGTAGCAATTTGATTTCAATGTCATTGTTTTCAGGTGTCGTTGCCTAGGAGAGGAAACGTGAAATTGAAAAATGTGCGTCGATTTCTTTCAAGAGGTTCGATGGTTTCTCTTTTTTTTTTTCTTTTTTTCGTTCCCTCGTCCCAAACTGTAGATGATGATGCGTAAGCTAAAGTCATGTATAGCCGGCATAGAGAATACACAAACGGAGGCCTCGACTGCGAAGTCGTAACTGGATGTCTTAGAAGGACCGCTCTCGATTAGAATTGCTACGGTGATGCACGATTAAAGACGCCAGGTTAGGAATCGTTCCTACACTGGTGAAATTGCGCATTTATGACGTTATACCAGTGTATTTATATATTAACGATGTCTAAACATTCATGACGTCTAGTTTAGTTTTGGTTTTGACTGGAGTTCACATCTTCAAGGAAAGCGGAGTAGCTTTGTGATGAGCGTGTTTCTATGCTTTCGGAATGACTGCACGCTCAGTACAATTACTTATGCCATCTTCATTTCCAAAAATACAAGTTTCAGCTACGATATCGACTTACAACGGACAGGGACATATTTAGGTTCACGCACACAGCTCAAATCTAACCAAGCACTCCTGTCCCCTTACATCCTTTTTTTTTCTCTTTTTTTTTTTGCATACTACGAACACGTTTTGTGAGAAATACAAAGAAAAACACTCTAGCAAATCAAAACTAGCCTGTAGATTAGCTGCGACATCTACAGGCGCCGACTACTCCGAACCCCCCCCCCCCTCCCCATCTCTCCGCCATAAGAACTTTCCCGAGCGTCCCGGGGGGGGGGAGAGCAGACCCCCCCCCCCCCATTTCAAATATGCTGGGTTCTTGCCCCCGGAAAGCTCCTCGGTAAGCCAAGTACCCTGATCTCCCGGACTTCTGAGGGTACTCCTGCTTGACCTTTTATTACCCCCCCCCCAACGTGAAATTGGAAACTATCCGACTATGGCCACATCTAAGTACAAAAGGAAAGAGACTGTTAGTGGGATGTAGAATTGATTGGTTTACGAATCATCATGCGCTGTAGACTTATTTCAGAATTTAATGATCAACAATTCGGGGATCCCTTCTAGGTCGGCAGGAGTGATGGGAGTTATTGAACGACTATCGGGAAGGGGGAGTTATTGAACGACTACAATGGCAGAGTGGAAAATGAAGGAAACGGGTTGCATGCAAACAAACTTTGAAGTCTTAAAAGCAAGAATGATCAACCCTGGCGCATATGGTTTTCTATTTACCTTTGTGGTACAGCCAGCATCAATATTTAAAAAAGGGTGCGGACCCCCATTTCAGGACTACTGCTCTACACAATAAGAGCTTTTACGCCCTTAAAGGTGTTTAAAGAATGTTCCTGAAACATCACCCATGTCTATCAGTATCACCCTTTCAGCATCCTTACTTCCATCAATACAACCTCTATGAGCTTGAAATATGTTGTTCTGACATGAAACACCCTTCATTTCTCAAGAACTGTAAAAGGGTGTAGAAAAGAGTGCTACTGTGAGGTGAGGCAAACACCCAATGTTTTTGCAGGGTGTTCGCCGCTCTGACACCCGCTTCAAACAGCTTTAGCGTTGGTTGTTTTAGGGACTACGTCAAATAATTTTTGGCCTGTATAAATGCCCTTCACTTGGAGATACATACAACCTTTGAACTTGGGTATATTATGATTTACGTGAAACCGAGCAGCGTACTTATAACCTTCGTAATTGCAGAGACGGTCATCTGCGAATGATTGCCTTTGAACTGTTGAGAGGCGGCGGAGCAGACAACAGTGTCGGATCCCTTCCCCTTCCTTGATTCATTGCATCTGTGGAAAGCTGCCTACATGTGGCGCTTGTTTCTTGTAAGCTTGTTGCTCGTCGAAAGCGTCGCAATGGTTGACCTGCAACGATTGGCCGAATGCTGACTATGACGTCTACAAAGGATTTCTCATCGGTGGAAATAAGAATAATGGAGAAACTTCACTTTTGACGGTGTTGGCATGTGTTCCTTTGAGAGTGCAATAATTTCAAGCTTCCACCATGCTCATTACAAACACCATCGAACTTGTTGTTCACAAGGTAATGACGTCACGAGTCGGAACCATAGGAAGGCGCCACCAAAACATCTCGCCGCCAATAGGATGCTGCGAAGATCGTCGGCATTCTATTTTAGGGTATCCAGCAGCACCCTAAAGCCGGGTCGCACTGCTCATACGTCATACAAAAGACAGTCTGCAAACACCAGTCACCGCAATATCCGTGGTTTGAATGCCGCGTACAAAGTCTTCTCCTTGAACTTATTGCCATGTGGCATTCCAATCACGGATCTCGTGGTGACCCGCCTTCGAATCTGTATGCAGACTCTTTTGTATGATGCATAAGCAGTGGGACCCATGCTTATACATCATACAAAAGACAGTCTGAATACAGATGCGAACGTGAGTCATCGCGAGATCCGTGCTTGGAATGCTGCATGGCATTGAGTTCAAGAAAAAACTTGGCACGCGGCATTCGAATCGCGGATTTTTCGGTGACTTGTGTTTGCAGATTGTCTTTTGTATGATGTAATAGCAGTGTGACCCCGGGTGTAAATATTTTTTATTGTGTGGAGTGTATGCTTATTGTTGCCGGGCGAGTTTTGGTAACATATCGTAGATTTATTGGACAACAATCAATCGTCTTGCGCTGTGTGCAGCTGACTTTTTACAGTGGTACTTATAGCCGGCGACACGTTAAGAATGCAGAATAAGTTCCGCTTCCATCAAGTACTCGTTGCATTCCGCCGGGATCTGGCTGCGCATGATGGGCGCCGCGCGGCGGCTTCCATGGCAACTTGCGCGCACGCTGTGACGTGGCGGCTAGTCACATTGACCTGGGCTGTTGCTATGGGAATCAGCGCGTACGGTGCCCGTTTTTCCGCTCATGTGTTCCCTGCTTTACCGAATGCAAAGAGCTCGCGCTGGAGGCGGAGCATCTAATGAACGATTCTATATTTCGTTTCAGGTTGGGTCCAGACGCAGCCGATGCTACAAGCACGAGCGTGTGGCCCTGAGCAGTGCCTGTACTGCACGAGCGCGCGTGCTTGGCAGGGACGCTGGAAGCCCGGAGCTCGCGCTTGTAGCATCGGCTGCGTCTGGAAGTTCATTTCAGAAACTCGCCCCTGAAACCAGGACTCCTCGCGTCTACCAAGACCGAACTAGATACGATTACAGCACCGCCCTTTAGCGGCGAGTCAAGACACGAAAGTTGCTTTACATAGCTATTCCGAGATGGCGCCACCGGCCCTTGCGCGACTCGACTGGACCGGCACGTGCAACCGTGTAGTTCCGGAGTGGCCGCTCCGGGAGAAATGGCGGCGATTCGATGGCATCTAGACTACGTGGCAGCTCAAGAACGAAGTGGAAGCTCCTCCTGCCTCTTTCCATTTTAGCAGAGCGAACAGTGGAGAGGAGGCGACTTCCACTACAGCGTTCTATCCGCTAAAGCGGAAAGAGGTGGGAGGAGCTTCCACTTCGTTCTTGACGTGTCATCAACTATAGTTCGGTTCTCGAATACGAATCGGAGCCACTTCTTCAAAGCAGGCTCCTGTTGCAGTATCACAACTGAGTTGGCTCTTGTAACGTTGATCTAGTACATTCTTAACCTGTCACCGACAATAGACGACAGAAACATCGGTTTTCTATCGTCATTGGACGATGCACTGTGGTTGCAGTCTGACATGCCTCTTTCATCTCCGTATGTCGCCTCCTTTTCCCGCAGGACAATACATATCTTCCCTCCACGGGTATACTATGCCCGCCCTGGTGCGTCCGGGAACTCTATGTAATCATTTGTTAAACAATACCCATGTCTCCTTCTTAATATAATACGTTTTTTTGTTTTTTTTGGGGGGGGGAGCTCGAGAGGTTATTTGGAAAGAAGATGCAACGTCACCGACAAAACATAACGTCGCAGATGAAATGTAAGGTCACGCCAAATTTAGAGGGCAGTTTTTCCGCTAGAGTTAGCGATGAAGTTTACCACGTAACGAGACGTGACGTTACGGTGTTACCTGTGGACGCATTCTACTTCAGTAGAATTTGGAATCAATTTCAGCGTATGGTGCAGGTCATCATCCTCTGACCTTCAGGTTGACGCCGGCATTCAAGTCCAAGTTAACGAGCATGCTGATGCCCTTACCTCCTCTGCTCACTCCAACACATTTCCAAGCTTCTCCGTTCGCAAGTACAACTCGGCCGCCAACTTTTCTGTACGAAGAAGCGTTCGAGAGCAGCACCCTCATCCTGAGGCATCGTCGGGATCCTCATCTTGTTCCGACGAAAAACGTCTAGAAGAGCATAACAAGCACTTTCGCACAGACCAAGTGCATCGGATTCGCCAACACGAAGAAAAGACCGCCTCCCTGGCCTCTCGCCACTATCTGACGTCTGCGATATGGCGGACGACAAAACCGTATTTTTATGGGCATGCCGATCACTTTTGCAGGCTATCGATACTGTTAAGCAAAGCCGCCATATCTATTAAAAATACAAAAATTGTTCCTTTCCCAAGAAGATTACGTGCAGGTGTATTGTCGACTCTGCAGCAAAATCGACGACACCAAGCGGCTGCAAAAGAGAGCTGTGGTGTCAGGTGCCTTCCCGAGCGAATCGGATATTCACAGCGCCTGGAGGTCCAAAGACGAAGCCATAAAAGTGGGTTCATAAACACGCGATGAAGTTCGCCAATAGCCGTCCTCTATTTTCTGTTATCGCCTTCCTAGTATCACGGCTCTAGTTCACAATACCCTTGTAACCCCTGTTCCCTATCCGCCCCCCCCTCCCCCTTCCTCCACCTTTCCCCGATGGCGGAGACTAACATATCCGCCTGCACGCCATCTTCGTTATACTACGGCCATTTGTAAACGAAGTTTTAAAATTCCGTCTCACTGCGAAGCGACTGCGTTCTGAATTCCCTCTCATGTTTCGTCTTTCTCTCGCTCTTCGTGGAAAAACACGCGGAGAGAAAGGCGTCAGTACTTCTATCTCTGCCACCGCGCTGAGTGAGCCGCCAACGCAGACATCCGCGCGACCCAGAACGTATCCGACCTTGAGCGTCGCGGTCCTTTTAAAAGCAGGGGCTCAAACACAAATGGCGGGATACAGTGCGCGTGCGCGGACCCCTCAAGGTCTCCTCCGCTCCAGTTCGACGCGAGCACCGTCTGCTGTCGAGAGTCGTCTTTATTTTTATTGTTCATTCAATCAGCGAGCGGACATTCTTAATCGTCGGCGAGCCGAACCCAAACGAAACTCTCGTATGCGTCTGATGAGCGATAACGTGACGGCATCACGTTTCCTGTCGGCGACGCTGTGGAACAGAAAAGAAACAAAGGATCCTCCTTCTCTGAATGATCCTTCTGTTGCTAATTTTCTCGGAATCCGCTTTTCGTGGCGGACGACGAGAACGAGCGCGAAATGTGCCGCCGTTGCAGTTCTTTTTCTTTTCTGCGCGATGTAGAAATCGGTCAGAGAATGTGGTGGGATTATGACACCTCGTTTGGTGTTTGCTTCTGCTTCTAACCTTTTTTTGCTTTCCGGTGATAAGGGAATAAAGAAGAGAGATAGAGCGATTATTTACGACCTAGACACGACGTGAGGAGAAGAAAGCTAAAAAGAGGAAAGGAAGAGAGGAGCGAAAAGCGTAGTAGTCTCGCCATAAACCTCGTGAGCTAATAGGGGGACAAGAACCGCATTCACCTTCACTTGCGCGCTGTTTTACTTTTCCGGTGACCTCCCTTGTCAGGCGTTGGATTCGTCGATTCGCGGAAAAATACCCTCTCTCTCCTCTCTTTCCACGATAGACTACCCTTTTTTCTACTTTTTTTTTTTAAGTGACAGAACAAAAATTAAAGGGAAACAGCTGCCCTTTTATTTATTTATTTTATTTTTTTGCGATCAGTATTACTATTAGTCGTGTACGTCATATGATTATTATTATCAATGGAAGTATTTGTATTGTGTCTGCTACTACTACGGCCATTATTTATTTCTATATTACTACCAATACTATTCTACTATTATGTTCTATGATTCAGCAACCAAACTTTTGTTGAAAAGGGACCAGAGTGGCTATTCTACTTCTGGCGATTCGACAGCAACGTGAAAACACCTCAGAAGCGAGAGTAAAGCATCTAAAAAGCACTATAATGCTCCAAAATTCGGTGAAGTGAAATTCGATGACTTGAACTATTCGATGGAAGAGTGTTCAATGAATCGGCGTTCAATAAAATGGCCCTTTATTCGATGAAACGGCGTTGTATGAAACGTCCGGACCCACTACTGCTACAACAATATTACTTACTGCATCTACTATTACTAGTGCTTATATTATTACTACTGCCGCTACTACTATTACTTCTATGATCTATCACTACGACTACTACTACAACTTCTGGCACTGCTTCTTTCTGCCGTTATGTTCCTTAGCTGGTTTCGCCCCTCAAGGAATCGTGCTTACGACGACAAACAAACAAGAGCTAAACCCAAAACACGCAGTATGCCACCACTACGCAGCCACCCTCCTCCCTTTTTGTGTCCTGGATATTTTTGTTATTGTTTTCCCACTCCGCCTCTTTCCTCTCCCCCTGCGACGTTCCTTTTTAAACGCTAATGACGGGTCACGACCATTAGTTACGGCAATCTTCCGCCACTTCCACTCTGAGCTTTTCAAGGTCACGTTAGCGCCGGACAAGCAAGCAGCACCGGCCACCCAACCTTTCTACCATTTCGTTCCCTTACCTCGTACAGTTTATTTACTTTTATATTTTTTTGAGCGCGTTCCCCGTGACACCGTGACTCAGTGGACTCACTCACACGCTCCACGGAATCCCTCCACTCGGAATCCCCCTCCTGTCTCGCTCGGATCCCAGCACCGCCGCGATTCTCAGGAAAGGCAAAGGAGAGAAATATAAATGGGAACCGAGAGCGACATCTCCCACACTCCGTTTCACGCTATACAACGAACCGTAGCGGATGCTACGAACCATCTTAGCCAACCCAGAGCTGCGAAGCGTGTCACGTGACTCTGCGTCCCGCGCTCCGCTGCGCCCCTCCGGAAGGTCACGTATGGCATTCCCACGGCGTCGAGCCAGCATTGGGCTGGCTCCCCCACCGATGGCTCGTTTGGCGCCAGCTGCGGTCCCGTCGAACGAGTGGAAACGGAGTATAACTTCACGCGCGGTCTTCTACAAAGATCCCGCCCAATTCCCCGGCGATGGCGGTTAATGCGAACCCGGCGTTCGCGCTAAGCAGAAGTCGGCCGTCCGTGACGGTTTTTTCGCGCTCAGCATCACCGACAACCAACCGGTTGAATACGAGGGAAAGAGAAAGATGGGGGCGAGAGCCACCTCTTGTGTGCCTGAATTTCAGAGTGTTTACAACTCGGCGCCACGTGGTCTATGGGCCGCGTTTGCGATACGAGCTGGGAGGAAGCGGCGAACGCGTTGGTCGTCCGCAAGCGTCTCGGCCTTTCCTCCTCGCTACGCGACAACGCAACGCGTGCGCAGTCGCGACCAATACGCTCAGAAGGCGTCCGCCGTTACATTGTGAACGTTCGCCGTGATTTGAATTGCTCCAACACTCAGATCTAGGCTCTCTCAAAGCCACCCATACGACAGCAAACACAAAGGCGCGAGCAGCCGTACCTGCTTACACGGTACAAGCGCGTGACGCGATATTTTTAAACGTCACGTTCCGCGCGACTCGTTCATTTCATATGCTCGTTTCGTTGAAATCGTCGTCTTCTCCGCCGCTCCTCCTTAGCGCTGTTTCTTAATTATTCCTCAAGTATTATTTTATTTCGTTCGTCTCCCATTTCATTTGATTACATCTTTCCAGCCTCCCTCCGTTTTTTTTTTTTTGTTCTTCTTTCACACGGGCAGTTTTATGTACGTTTTTGTGTGTCATTTTTCTTTGCCGACGATGCGTTTCCAAATTGACTAGCTTTTCTCCCTTTTTAAGGCTTAGTTATCTATTTTGTGTCTCTTAGTGTTTGTTTGTGTGCGTGCGTGTGTGTGTGTATAGCTTGCGATCAGTGACTCGATGCCAAGTAGCGAGTCGAGCAGATAAGGCCTTCGTCTGAAAGTTGCAGGTCTCGAGTGTTTGCCTCCCGCCCGATGGATGTCGATTTGGGAGATAGGCGCAAATAGAGGCGTGCCCGTCCCAATCGAGACTGCGAGACTTGTCCACCCGTTGGAAGGGGGCGAGAGTCTGCGAGAGGGAGAAGCAGAAGTCGGTGGCGGCTTCTTTGCGTGCTAGCGAGTTGCGAAGCGCGCGATACGTGTGCTTTCCCACGACACTCGCACTCCACGCCAGAGGGAACGTCTTGGGATTATTACACCAATAAAAATTGCTCCAACCAGCTTCTTTTTTCTTTCTTTCATAATTTTGTAAGTATTTATTTGAGAATATGATAATCGGCGGTCGAGAGAGCTTTCATTTTTTGTTTGTTTTTGTTTTTGACAAGCAGGTAAGTTAGAAAAGTAGTCTCCTAGAATTAAGCGCACTGGGATAATGAAAAAAAAAAGTAACACTCGCAACGGACGCGACGATGGTTTATTCTGGATTCTTTATTTATTTATTTTTTTCAGCAATAACGAAAAGTTGATTTATCGACAGATCCGAGCGGATGATCAGAAAACGCAAGATGGCTGGGTATCGTGCCTGCTTCTCGATCACTTTAAATATTTTGGGACACGTTTGACCCGAGGTAACGCGTCGATTATTTCGTCGGCCCACCGATGTTTCTCGTTTTTGGTGCCACCTACGTTGAGATAGGCGCATGGGTTCGTTTATTGGTGGTTCCCGGCGGGCCATATCTGGCGATTCGCTCGCGCTACATGTGCCCTGAGCTCTGTTACGAGCCCCATTCGACTTTCGACTGCGCCTTCTTAGCCTTGGCTCTGCTCGAAGCATGAGCGAAACAAATACGTAGGCACTGACAGCTAAAGCAACGCGCAGTTCGTGGCAAGCCCCGCGCATATCATTATCGCTTCGCAGTCAATGAGATTTCGGCATTAGCTAATAAGCGTCAATCAACATGCAGCTAGGGAGCGTTAACATAATAGGCCCCTAGATTCCCACGCTGCGCTTGACTCCTGCAGCAAAATACAGACGCGAGGCGCTTGAGTATAGTAAACCCTCGTATGGACGTGTACGTCGAGCAATAAAAATAAATAAAACAGATTTTTCTTTTGCTGTAGTATCTTTCTTTCCTTTTTCTACTGCCCTTCTTTTGAATCCCGTTCATTTCTTTGGGAAAACAAAGAGAGCGAGAGAGAGAAAAGAGACGGGATGAGTCGGTGCACGAACAAAGCGGCAGAAAACAGCCGCAAAAGAGAAGCAAGCGCCCCGGGATGGAGTTGCCGATGTGGGAATACATTTCTGCCTCCTCCCGAGAAGTTTCCGAGGGGGATCGTCTGGCGCGGAACTCAATTTGGCCGCCAAAGCCGACTGTGCCAGCCAAGCGCACCTGCGACCCCTTGAAGGGAACAACGAGACGGCGCCCTGGCTTCGGCTCGGCTCGTTTGGGACTCGCTTGGCTCGGCCACCATACCGCCGCAGCCGGTCTGCTTAGCTAGCCGTTAGCCCGCGAGGGCCCGCGCCTTGTTTCCCGCTTGTTGCGTCGAGGGCGCGCAATCGTCGGTTGTCACCTGCGTGGCGACGATAGCGCGTCCTCTTTTGCCAAAACGGAACCGCCAACAAATGATTCATAGTCACGCGAAATGGACGGCTGTGACGTCACACCGCTGCGGCGGCGCTGCTGTCGGCGCATGCGTAGATGCTTCACCTCACGCGAACCTGGTTTCAACGCACGCGCAGTGAGCATACCGTGTGTGGGCAAATCAGGCATGTTTGTAAACAGCGCGTCGGTCTATGTCGTGTACGCTGGCCGAAATCTGTCGTTGTTTTCTCCAGCTGGCGCCTCCGATGTAGGTGGGACATTTAGCCAGTGCTGTACCACTGCTAGCGTAAAGTCTTTGACGTGCATCACGCAGCGATGATTACACACGACCGCAAAGCCGGTATACGATGCTCGCCCAGATCGAATGGGACGAGGGAGGGCATTGAAGCCGGGATCCCCGGGGGATTCTGCAGCGCGAGCTTTCGCTCCACGTGCTCCGAGCTGTCTGCCGATTGAGAAATTAATTTCGCGAGTATTTTTGTCGCGGCTGTATTCGTCCTTCGCTGGTATAGTCAACGGACCCTGGAAGGGCACGCTTTCTGAACGAGACTCGCTCGTTTGACCACCGCTTCGCACACGGTTGCCTCACCGCCATTCATGCGTGAGTCCACTCGTGCGTGCATTCAGTCATGCGTGCACCGTTCGTCGGTGCCCCCGTACCGCGAACACATGCAGAGTCTTGCGTTACAGTGGCGCAGTTATGTTCGGAAGCCTGCGTGTATTTCTTTTCTTCTTTTTTCCTCTTTATTTGTTTTCGTCATAAATTATCACCGGTAACTTGTATTCCCCAACGCTGATGTACAGCATCCGGCACGGATGATTCATGCTCGTAGCGTAATTATCCTAACCTACAGTTCTACCAAGTCGTCTTCCGTTTCTTTTTTATTATATTTTTCTGGTAAGATATACAATAAGTAAATACTACATTTCCATAAACTATCGCTCGCACATGCACTCACGAAACGAAACTATCCAATGACTCTGGCACCGTTAACACACCCATAACGGGTCGAAACGTGTGGAAGTTTACGCTACAAACCGACGGACGAGATCTAGGACGCACCATGCAGCGAAGTACCGAATTCTTGTTTAGGGACCACCTATAGAGATTTGTGACGTGCAACCGAAATCTCCATTACACTGTGCCTACACGCGCTACAGGTCTTTGTCAGATTGAGCGCCGGTTTACATAGGGCCCGTAACGAGGTAAGTACACGGTATACACGACTTTCGGAATTGCCTTCGAAGAATTGAAAAAAAGAAGAAGAAAAAAAGAAAGTTGCATGTACCGTGCTGCAAAAGAACGCAGGCGTTTAAACGTGCCCCGCGCTATTAAATGCCCTCTATTAGTTCAGTGGCCCCCCCAACAATCCATTTTCTCTCGCTCTCTCTCCCTTCTGTTCCCAGGCTAATTTGCCAATCACTCTCTCCTCCGAGGACGTAAAATAAAAACCCAAATGGAGCCCGCTTGGACAAGGCTCTTTCACGCGTGCATACCTCGAACCCCAGCCGGCCGACGGATCACGCACGGCGCCTCGGCACAAAAGAAAAGCGCGAGGCCACAATTCAATGAAAAAGCGTCCCATTGTCTTTCACCCCGGCCCAAATTCAAGGTCGCGCGGTCGCGACGTCGAAGACCTCGCAGGCTTCGGGCAGGGAATGCCCGCAGTTACAGCCCGTTCCACCTTACGCCGGACCGCGGTGGATGCTACCAGCCATCTCAAACAATACAACCAAACCAAATACAACGATAGAAATCATTCTAGCTAGAAAATATGCGACTCTTTATTACTACGTGTATCTTGAAACATGGCAGATCGATTGATCAACCCATCCGATCACTGATAACACATCGGAAGAAAGATTTATTGCGAATTTGAGGTACTGTTTTATTAACTACTTTTTATCGGTCATACTCGCCATACTAGGACAAAAACACAGCTCGGTCTTGTTTTAGTGAGCGTTTTCTTTTTGCGCTTCGATTTGCTCGCAAAAGACAGTAATTTGTTTTTTAGTTCTTGTCTCCTTCTTTCACGTTCTGATTTACTCGCCATAGGACGTCATGTAACTAACGAACGAAGTGGAAGTTAGAAAGGAAGCTCAATTGTCCGACTTTGCTTGGAAGATCAAAGCTTTTTTTACTTCGTTGCTTCGCCCGATATCAATTTTTCTTGCTCGTTTAATTTTTTTTATCAGTACAAAACAAATGCTGATAGAAAGCTTCAAATGATAGACAAGTAGGGTAAATAAAAACTTTGTTTCCGAATTATTTTTAGTTGAGTAAAGCTGGTCCGATATGAATCATGATTTAGATCGTGATTTCAATGGTGATTTAAATCCCCTCGATTTTCATCGTCCATTCGGGAGCGCCTCTCCCGAAACTCGCACGACGCCCACGCGACATGGGATCGGCTTTGAACGGTTCGAACTTCGTCCTCTGAGGTTGGTCGTAAAGCCGCTGTTCTCCTGCCAATACGTCATACGAAAGACAGTCTGCAGAAACTGTCTGTGGCGTGTTTGTTCTTTGTAAAGACGGTCACATGGGTCGTACAAACACTGTCTGCAAACATGTTCGAAGCACACGTATGTTTATGATGCAAACGTGCTTCGAAAATGCCCGAGGCGTTTCTTGTACCATGTCTGCGCAGTGCATCGTAAGGTGACACGAAGTGAAGCGACGGACACGGTAAGTGATGAGAGTCCATCGGTCTCGCGCGCGGCGGCAAAGCGCCGGAAAATCCCGTTCACCGACGTCGTGGGCGACGCGCGAGAAGGCCGGAGTCACGGCCGTCCACGCTGAACTCCCCCGCCGGCCGTCGGACGCATTCGCGGGAGAGGACTCCGTCGGCAACGCGCCGCGTCTCTCCCGATCCGTGTCCTTCTCGCCGTGCAAGCTGGAAGCTCGCGGCGGCTGCTGGCGCGGAGGCGTGGAGTGGCCACTCGACGACGCTTTCGACCTTGTGACCCCGTGGCTCCGAATCCGTCGCAAATTGAGACGAACCGGTTTCTGCCATGTCGACCGGGCGAGCTGGATCGATGCGATGCTGCCGTCTCGTCCGCCGAGACGGGGAATCGTGTCGCCGGTCGGGAGTGCGGAACCGCGGTGTCTGAGGTGTTATACCAAACAGATGACGATCACGTACGCTCCTCCGATGGAGTTTCACGTGCGCAGCAGCAACGCGAGCGTTAACGTGCAGTATAATAAATATGAGTGAGGTAGAGCTCAGGTTCAGGACAATAAAGTAACCATAGCAACGGCCGGTTTCACGGGTGATACGAAATTATGAACTGCTGCGGTTGCCTCTGACAGCATCTGTCTGTGGTGGAGCGTCTTTGGCGATTCACACACACACACAGACACACAAACACATACAAGCCGGAGATACAAAATCGAGGGGATTGACTACACACACACACATACACACACACACACACAGCAATGCGGCAAGCGGATTTATTTTTGCTTTCTAAGTCTGTAAGTGCATGATCTGCGAAGAGAAAGCCATCGCCGGAAAAACAATATCTAATTGAAAAAAAACGCGACAAAAAGAAAACTGAAACAGGAAACACCTGTGTGTTTTGAGACTTCGTTGTGTTTGTCACTTTTAATGCAAAAGCATTAACTGTCCCATGGAGCGAACCGACGTCATCAGCTTTGAAGCCGCGCGAAACGGCACCTAAACCTCCTTGTCCCAATGGAGCGAAGTGAAGCCGCGATCTGATGGATAGAATCCCTTAGGCAGCCGCGCGCGTCATGAAGGAACGAGAGTCCCATTAGTTCCAAGAAACGCCACCAGACAAGGCCTCTCCAAGGCCTTGTCTGGTGGCGTTTCGGAGAGGCTGCACGGCCGAGCTCAGCGCGGCGCGGCCACTTCACGAGAGCGCGCGTTCGGCCGTCGTCCGCTTCCTCGGCAGTAGCGAAACGTCCGTCCACGCCACTACGCCGCAGACGAACTATAGGGAGCGGAAGAACGACATTTGTGCTTTCGCATTCACAACTCATAAAAAGTGCTTAGGTGTCCTCGAACTTTTTTGTTTTACCTTGGCCTTGTTTTCTTTTCTTTTTTTCAGTATGACCGCGCATCAGATCGCCTGTGGCATAACTCTCAGTAAATGAACTCTATACTTTATTGTTTGTTTTCAACAAACACTGAGACTGTCGGCAAGCGCATCGCTTGTGACGTCACAGAAGGGAGACAGGAGAGAGAGCGGCCGATGCATACCGGGCTAATAGAGTTGTTAGACTTGAATTCACGCCATTATCGCTATCATATATCAATTCCTAATGATCAAACGGAGCGAACGAGTGTTCCCATTACTTTCAGGCAGCGACACCTGCCCCAAAGACTGTTTCCGTTTTGTCTAGCCTCTAGCCTAAGTTACTCTTGATCGTAAGTTCAGAATTTCAAGGTCATCGAAGAATGATTTTCTCTAAATAGTGTTTTCCCAGCTCAAAATGCATTCACTGACATCTGTTCTTTGAAGGTCAGCAACAGTCAGAGGCACGAATGTAAAAGGAAGACAAACACTGAACAAAAAATATTCGAAACATTCTGCGAATAATAGGAACAAAAATTGAAGTCTGGACTAGCAAGTGCAAAGAAAGAAAACCAGTGTCCTACTAATGCAATAATGGTTCCATTGATAAAATATTTGAAAGTTAGCAAGCTAGAACGCCAATGAAATAAAACTAAGATACTATCGCGAACAACATGACCGTAAACAGCCCGCCATGCCTACGTGGCCCACCTGTCAGTCTTTAAAGGCTTTCTGGTTCAAACTAAGGCTGAAACTCAACGTTTAGTAGCGCTTTAGGCTAGTGGGTGAACGCTGTGAAGCATGCTGCAAGGCGCAAAAAACAACACACAAACAGACCTGTGTCCGTTACGTAAAAAATTTAACGGATTATAATTACAAATTACCAAGCCTCAAATGAAATGGATTACCGTTACAAATTACTTTCGCTGAAAGGTAACGGACTACTTTACTCGTTACGTTACAAATTACTTTCCCGTTACTTTTTCCATACACTTATCAGGAAAACAATCGAAACAATTTTGATGTTTTCAAAAATGTTCTGCAACACTACTTGCCATTTCACGCACGCCCACATTATGGTAGTCCTTGTAAAAATAAGATATAATATTGTATTTAAGAGAAAGAATGTCTGTGGGCTCCGTTCACCTGTAAGCTGCAAAGGCAGCGAAAGCTGCAACCACACCAGCCATCCCTCTAGCTTACGGCGACCGGAAATGATCCCCTGGAATTTTGAAGACAAAGCTAGCGGTGCGCATGCTCAGTAGCAGCGTCTACCTCCGCTACGAGATCACGTAGGCAACGAATACTCGAAGTTGTCGTCTTGATCTTTGTTTTTCGTATATTTGTATACTCCTTCCACGTTTTTCTATTGGTTCTATTTACCGGTCATATAAGAAGCAGTGTTTTATTTTGAATTATTCTCCTCTTCACGATGTCTTTTTTTTTGTGAACTTGCTTATTTAATGCTGCTGAATTGCCTGCTCATATTGCTCCAGTTTCTCTATTATGCTCATATTTTTTTTTGAAAAGTATCGAATAATATAAGTAGTCCGTTACAAATATTTTGTGACGAAATTGCAGTACAAAATACTGCCGCAAAAAAAGGAACGTGGCCATTACAAAATTGCTTGAAAAAGCAATGAATTACGTAATCCGTTATTTGTGACGGATTACTTCCCATGTCTGGATACAAGGAAGAAAGCAGACACACAGTCGCATTGGTTCCAGTGAAAGGTCATATCGAACGTTGTCGTTTTCATTCTCTGCGGGGGTTTATTTGCTAATGTTTTTTGTGAAATCTCCTATTATTACTCAATAGTACTTCCATTCGAAAATGACAGTCCATACGTTACCGACAGATTTACGCCCTACACACACAGAAACACCATAATAGTACCACAAAGTAAAAACAAATCGAAAGGATCTCATAAATGTTTGTTTCTGCCTTGCATAATTATTGAATGGAATTGTTTACCGTTAGAGGCCATCAAGCTATTATCAAGCCCGGCTTTTTTTGTGACGGTACACATGAATTGTATTACGCCATAAATGGTCGTCGGGAAATTTGAGCTTTTATTTTGCATTAGACCTTCCCTGTTTCCGGGAGCGTTTGGTCCAATGAGTGCTGTTGTCTGGAAATTAAAATATTCATTACGTTATTATTGAATTTGGTCTTATTTTTCTCGTGTTCCTTGGGAGGCGTAAGCGGTCCACGTTTGCTGGACCACAGTGCGATATTGTTCAACAAACCCCTGTATTAAGCAGCAGAAAGATCACCTTCGGCACTAGACCGTTTTGGCACCTAGAAGTAGCAAGTTTTCAAACGTTTACAGTGGAGTAATAAGAGAGCAACATACTAAGTTTCTATGTTAGTAGGTACCGTGAACTGAGAATATTCGTATAACTTATCTTTATTGACAATGTCCAAGTTATAACACAGATAAAGCTACCTCTGATTATGAAACAAAAGGAGGTAGATGTTAGTATAAATAGCACTATATTATCTTTAAAATATTCTTGAATATTTAATATTGATACTAATCTTCGCATGTCACTTATTGTGAAAATATTTAGCATAAATCTATGTGTCTATACGGGGAAAAGTTAAGTGGATACAGATTGATTTATCTACAGCTTTTGCAAGGGCAGTCACAAGGGACGGGGGGGGGGGGGGGGCGGACCACCCCGGGTGCAGGGCTCAGGGGGTGCGGGGGGGCGGGGGTGTCGTGGCGGGCTACCCCCCCCCCCCCCCGGGTGCCACCTGACTCTAGTGACGCCACTGGCTTTTGCTATTCGGCAAGTCTCAGCTGACAGGACTACTATTATGTGTTACCTCCTGGAAAATATCGCCAAAGAAATAACGTATTTCCAAGAAGGAAATATTTATATACCTTATTCATAAAGGTTAGTTTCAGTCCCTCAAATGGATTTGTATGCCAAAGTGAAAATACCGCAATGTCGCCAGAAGCTAACGCCACATGTCACAATGAAATTTGTTTTCGTCGTGCCAAGTACTTGCTCCCGCGCGGTTGGTGCGTGGCCTTCTGAAATCCACAATAAAATAAGTCTTTTGGAACACTGTCATTTGGAACGATGATTGTCGGCAACACGCAGATGCGATAGAAATAATGTTCACTTTGGAACGCTACCCATGCTCGTTCTCATTGTTTGCGCTCTGTTGGTCTTTAAACTTTTTAAAAAGTAAA
>JAZHYW010005749.1:0-68013 GCA_037355805.1 Ixodes ricinus
TGCTGGAAAAAGCGATGGAGAAACCTCATCTCGTCGACGTCGCCGAGCGGGAGGAGCCTAATCTCAGTCGGCGGCGAACTCAACTGGCAGGGGAACTTTATCGCGGCGTGTTGATGGCGTCGACGAAGATCGGCGATTGAGTTGTAACTCATCGGGATTTGTACCCAGAAAATGTCCCTAGAGGGGAGTCCCACCGCGCGCATCGGAGGCTCTTGTAAAAGCAACATTTTTAACGCTTCTGAAAAATGTATAATTTGAGCTCTAATCTAAATATAATTACCGGTGTCAAGTTTAGGTCGCGTGAATCATGTCTCTGCGTAAGTGCAACAACTTAGATGATCGCCATGCGTGAGCTGCACCGCGATCGTGATGAATCGTCATGGCCGACCCGGCCAAAGTGCTCGTGTTGCCTGTACGAAGATTTTGCCTCACTTATGGAATTTTTGCTGTCAAGTTGGGCTTTTTCAAAGGTTGTCACGTCGCGATTGCCAACTCGGCTGATCTGCGTGGGGACGTCGCCCAGATGTCGTCGCAGAACTCGAGGAGTAGGACAGAAGTCGGGCCCGCAACGACACGGAAGAAAGGCACGCATGAATTTCGCGAGGGGACGCGCCTCGTCCGTCGCCACACGGCATCTCGGCAGCAGTTTTGGTAAGTTGCTGGGAGATACGCAATAGGCGGCTTTAGCGTTGCGTTGCCGTGCGCAGCGAGAATTGCTACTGGTAGCCCGCGCTGCAGCTTTGAACGCCGCACTTTTCAGCGCGCTTAAAGACGCTTGCCATTGCCGTGGCACACCGCAGAACACGGTAACGGTCTGCTAAAACTTGCACACGCCGGTAGTGAGCGGACACCGTGTTGTTTTTGGTCTTATTGACTTTTGCGCGAGTGCTTGATACTGCTTCGTAATGTTACTTCGAAAGCTCGGATCGTAGCGCTCAAGCTCACGAGTGAATTTCTCTAGACCTGTGCGCGGGGCACTCCGATTGCCTGAATTCCTAAGGTGCAGGCAAGGGGCGACCACATCAACGCTTAACCAGAAAGGCCGCTGTCAATTCTTTGTGCGATAACATGTGTTTAACTGGATTTTGCAGGACTCATCTGGCTGCGACCAAAGGTGTACTAGTGAGGACCCAGCACAGGTGGCAGCTCCACCACCACCACCACCAAATGGTAGGTATAAAAAAGGCTGGACTCATCTCCATGAATTACCCTGTTTGCACCTATGTCGCGTCATTAACATGTATTATGCACGAGTGCACCGTCGGTAGCCTCATGCTGATGGCCACTGGTGGTCTGTGGTTGCAGCTTTGCTACACTGTGATCAGGGTGAACTGTGCTGGCTCCAGTGGCCCAAAGTGACCCCAGTTTTTGTGCCCATCTCAGCAATTACATAAAGCTGTGACGCACTATCTGCACCGTGCATAACTACGAGGAAGGTCGAAGAAGCTGTCACCAAGCATTATTGTGCCTGGTCGGTAGCTCCCTGCTGCGGCCGTAGAGCCCAACCATGTTCCTAGCAAGGTGACACCTCAGCAAGACTCACAAAGCTTAGGTGTACCTATGGTGCAGAAGGCGATTCCCACATGGTTACTCGAGTTTTGTGTCGAACAAGACAGCAGAAAAATGGATGAGACTGAGTGTTAGTTTGCAAAAGGCATGGCTCCGGTTATCCGTTTCCCGACAGTGGCCTGCTTGCACCAAACATTCCCACACTGTCTCCGGTTCCATTTTCCAACAGCAGCCTGCTTCCACCAAACATTCTTGGCAACGACTACAGCTACCCGCCACTCATGAGGAATTGACACAGAGAATGACACTAAGACAAAATTGGCTCACCATTTCCAAAATTGACATCTGCTATTTATATAGAAGGCTATCCAAAGGGGCTGTGGGAACGGGGCGCACCTAGCTGGGCATTGCCTATCGAACTCGGCAAAATTGTCGTCATGCACTTTTGCATATTTTTCTTAATTTTTTGCACTTGGGTATTCAAGTTCTCCACCTGCTGGCTAGAGATTCACGATCTGTAATGAGTCCAGTTAAGAGTAAATGCGAGCCGGTTCTTGCCAGCACACAGGGCAATATTTTCTGCATACTAAACTGGACAAATACGGGCAAGCTTTGTTGCGATCACTTGACGGTTTAAACTTCTGCCTAGGCCTGGCCCAAGTTCCTGCACTAGCACATATTGCCACACGCGTCTCCGAGCAGGCGCGCTCGTAGTGGGTGATTGTCGTCCTTGCCTACCCTTGCAAAGGTCCGAGGTTCGATGCCTGGCCGTGCATGCACCTTTGTTAATGCCCCACACCTCCACCAGAATGTCACGAATGACAGATGATGAGGTGATGAATGAGCTTTAAAAACAGAATAAGGCATTTAATTTGGTGAACTTGTGCCAAAACAAAAAATACAAAGATGTAGCTTTTGCGAGGCATCAAGGCGGAGTAGCACCGATCCCGAGCGTAAGAGCGGGACTCCGTATCGCTCCACACCCCATCATACATGGGTATCTGGGACAACCGGCGTAGAAGGTTTGGCGCATACTAGCGTTTGAGCTTCGAACAAGCAAGAGGGTTCTGCTGAATTCACCAGAATTGCCACGATCTACAGGAACAACAAAAAGGTGCCTGCACGGCCAGGCATGCGCCGACACCCGGACGCTTGCGAGGCAAACACGCACGACAATCACTTCGCCACAAGCGTGCCCGCTCGGACGTGGCACGTGCGGAGAGCAGCCTCTGCCATTAACTGCATCGGACATGTACAGAGTGGTGAAAGCCGCACACCACGGCGCCTACTGACTACATGACATCCCACGCAAACCATGTATGCGTGCTACTGAAACTGTGTCATGTTGTCAGCCGTGCACCAGTCATCAGGTGAACTGCCACCCTGGATGGTGAGGGCCTGGTACTGCCCCCAACTGCACTGTTTGGGACCTCTCGCCCACACTCAGCAGGAGCAGCTGGCTGCATTGTCTGCATCTGCTGCGGGAGTGCAACATGAGATTCACCTGGCTTTACTAGAAGTGCAGTCAAGGTCCAAAATTTTGGCGCTGGCAAAGCGTTAGCGTAGAGAACCGTGGAAAGAAAACCTGCATCTTATGGCAATGGCAAGTTATTTTAGGCCGAGTTTCTTCATCTGACTTGCTTTATTCAGTTACACCCAGAGCAGCTCGATGCTCACATCAGCTCTGTTGCTGGCTCAACACAATGTGGAAGAGCTGGACTTCCACAACACCAAGTGCGGTGAGTGGGAACAACAGTTAGCGTGTCATTGGAAATCCAGCTATGACAGGCAGTTACAGCATGAAAGGAAGGTGAATGCAGCAGTCTTGGTGTTTTCCTTCGCCTTTTCCTTTCCTGACCTTCTGGTGGGTTTCGAAAGTAGGCCGATTTCCACCAGCTTGTCCCCTTTCCATTTTTTTATGTGATCGACAGAGCGAGTGCCTATTTGCTGCAAAGTAATTAGGATCAAGCCATCGCACATTGCTGAGGGCTGCCTGTCCTCTTAGGTTACGTGCTGTGCTGGAAAACCCACAGCATGAGTGTGCTGGTCTGAGCACTTCCTTGGTTAGGAAAGGTGCTCGCATAAACTAAACTTCTTTCCGAAGTCTCGCATTCTTACATTTCCAGTACTGCATGAGAGTTATGAGAGAAGGTTAAAGCAGTGGTATGCCATACACTACTGGGATTTATATTGTTCTATGCAATTTCTCTAACATGCTGTTTAAAAATGTATGTATTTGTAAGCATTAGCCCCTTTTGTGTACTTTGGCTGCAGGCTCTGGTGGGACAAGCAGCTGCACATGCGCCAGCAGTCATCTTCACTGACCACACTTGTGCGCTGCACCTCATGGTCGTGCAGAATTTTCATCTACAATAAAAAATGTCTCCCTAGCGCGCTATTTTGCTTCTGTCATGATTTCAGTATAGCATGGAAACAAGATTTGCAGAAGTACCTTGGTCACTTACCTGACAAAAATTGTCATACATGGAATAAATGTTTAGGTCAGGAAATCTCGGTGCAATTGTTTATGTGCCGCAACTTCTGATGTCAATGTGAATTTCGTGTTCAAAGAGACCAGAAATTTCCCAATTGAAAATGGTGGTACGTACGGTGGCTCCAATTGTCCAGATGCCAGCAACCACAGTTAGTGCTTCACTTTTTCTTTCTCTATGCTTAGAAGAATACACTGTTTGGAGCCGGAATGCCATAGACGGTCGATGAGAAACGAAATGCCACCCGTGAGGGGGCCCTGCTTTTGTTCTTGAGTCGTAATGCTTCTCTTCGGAGTCTGGCTTATGCGGTTCGCATTTTTGCCGGAGTTACCCTTGCCGCAAGCGTTGCTTTTTTCAGAAAAAGCAACCTATCACAAACGTATAAAGTTCTAATTTCAGGTGCCCTACCGAAAAATCTGACATCACATGCTTGGTGAGGTGTTCCTTCCGATCCAGGTACCAGAGCAATAAAAAGAAACACGCTCGTTATGTCTATCTTTTTCTAACCACATTTTACAGGAACAACAAAAAGGTGCCTGCACGGCCAGGCATCGTACCTTGGACCTTGCAAGGCAAACAAGCACGACAATCACTTCGCCACAAGCGTGCCCGCTCGGACGCACGTGGCAATAGGAGCAGCCTCTGCCATTAACTGCATCGGACATGTACAGAGTGGTGGCCACCACCACGGCGCCTACTGACATGACATCCCACGCAAACCATGTATGCGTGCTACTGAAACTGTGTCATGTTGTCAGCCGTGCACCAGTCATCAGGTGAACTGCCACCCTGGATGGTGAGGGCCTGAACTACCCCCAACTGCACTGTTTAGGACCTCTCGCCCACTCAGCAGGAGCAGCTGGCTGCATTGCACATGCTGCTGGAGTGCAACATGAATTCCCTAGCTTTAGAGAAGTGCAGTCAAGGTCCAAAATTTGCTGGCAAGCATTGTGTAGAGAACCGTGGAAAGAAACCTGCATCATATGGCAATAATAAGTTATTTTAGGCCGAGTTTCTTCATCCTTGCTTTATTCAGTTACATCCAGAGCAGCTCGTGCTCACATCCTTTGTTCCTGGCTCAACACAATGTGGAAGAGCTGGACTTCCACAGCATCAAGTGCATTGATGGGAACAACAGTTAGCGTGTCATTGGAAATCAGCTATGACAGGCAGTTATAGCAGAAAGGAAGGTGAATGCAGCAGTCTTGTGTTTTCCTTCCTTTTCCTTTTCTGACCTTCTGTTGGGTTTCGAAGTGACCGATTTCCACCAGCTTGTCCCTTTCCATTTTTTTATGTGATCGACAGAGCAGGCCTGTTTGCTGCAAAGTAATTAGATCAAGCTAAATGCACATTGCTGAGGGCTGCCCGTCTCATAGGTTACGTGCTGTACTGGAAAACCCACAGCATGAGTGTGCTGGTCTGAGCACTTCCTTGGTTAGGAAGGTGCTCGCATAAACTAAACGTCTTTCCGAAGTCTCGCATTCTTGCTATTTCCAGTACTGCATGAGAGTTATGAGAGAAGGTTAAAGCAGTGGTATGCCATACACTACTGGGATTATATTGTTCTATGCAATTTCTCTAACATGCTGTTTAAAAATGTATGTATTTGTAAGCATTAGCCCCTTTTGTGTACTTTGGCTGCAGGCTCTGGTGGGACAAGCAGCTGCACATGCCCAGCAGTCATCTTCACTGACCACACTTGTGCTGCACCTCATGGTGGTGCAGAATTTTCATCTACAATAAAAATGCTCCCTATGCACTATTTTGCTTCTGTCATGATTTCAGTATAGCATGGAAACAAGATTTGCAGAAGTACCTTGGTCATACCCGACAAAATTGTCATACATGGAATAAATGTTTAGGTCAGCAAATCTCGGTGCAATTGTTTATGTACCGACACTTGTACCAACTTCTGATGTCAATGTGAATTTCGTATACAAAGAACCAGAAATTTCCCAATTAATGGTGGTACGTACGGTGGAGCTCCAATTATCCAGATGCCAGCAACCACAGTTAATTCTTCACCTTTTCTTTCTCTATGCTTAGAAGAATACACTGTTGGAGCCGGAATGCTTACACAGTCGATGAGAAACGAGATGCCACCCGTGAGGGGGCCCTGCTTTTGTTCTCAGTCGTAATGCTTCGGAGTCTAGCTTATGCGGTTTGCATTTTTGCCAGGTTACCCTTGCCATAAACATTGTGTTACAAGCTTTTTCAGAAAAAGCAACTTATCACAAACGTATAAAGTTCTAATTTTAGGTGCCCTACCGAAAAATCTCTGACATCACATGCTTGGTGAGGTGTTTCTTCAGCTCAGGTACCAGAGCAATAAAAAGAAATATACTTGTTATGTCTATCTTTTTCTAACCCCCCCCCCCCCCCCCGTAACAGAATTTTCTGAAATACCAGACTTGCCTGCTATGGACTTTGTGTCAGTCGTTTTAATGCATATAAAACTGCTTCAGATCAAGAAAAGTGTCCTCGTATCAAATGCTCCTTTATCTATAATAGGTAGTCGATAAAAGAACCCAACAAAATTTAATGCCGCTTGTACTGTCTGCTAGGTAGATTGCTCTGCAGTCAAAAGGGACTTGCCGTGTATACTAGATTGGGCAAGTAACAATGTATGACACAAAATTGCAAGCAGATGCACACAAGTATATTTCAGATGTGACGATTCGAAAGACAAAGCTGGTAACAGGCTCGACGGCTGTCAGGCTGCAAGTTTGACGAGGGCGACCCATGTAGGCAGCGCATACTTGGAATGCAGAGGCAGCCACCTTTATTATTTTCAACGCTGCACAGCTTGTCCTCTGCTGTCAAAGATCACACCGTCCTCGGGGTTGAACTCTTGAGGAGCAAGGGGCTCGGGAAGATACTGTTATAGAAGCCTGCCTTATGCAGAAAGGCAAATGATGTTGCTGTGCCCAGAACCTTTGCAACCACTGGACCTGCTTTTGAGCATCCTATTCACTGCTCCACAACAGAATCTTAGAGCAATGCTTTTTGTTAAGCTTGGCCTTGGGACAGCACAGCATCCATTGATATTGCGAGGAATTGGTGTGCAACCACGGTTTCAGGGGTTAGTCGCTGTCACCTGCACACAACGGTGTTACGATGCGATGTTATCGCTTATCGCTGTCGCGGCCGCAGCAGAACTGCTGAGTCAGGGGGCGTACCTCTGGTGCTTGCTGCCGATATAAGCGGCATCGCCGGCAAGCTTTGGGCTTTTTTTGGTTCCGGCTGCCGAACAATAAACGCTGCCAAATAAACGTCGGTCTCCGGATTCGTCGATTCTCCCGGAGAAAACGTAACAACGGCCTCTGACATTAATGTTTCATAACCTTTTCAGTTGTCCAAAAGCCCATCAAGGCTAGATAGATGCTTTCTATGCTAATGCAGTCTGTGCTTGGAACTAGTAGCACAGAGGTTTTTATAACATCCCCAAAAGCCTGCAATATAAAAATAATAATACTAATAATTGCAAAAAAATAATGTGGAGGTATCTACAGTTGGCTTATAAACGATACAAAAATCATGTCTTGCAGAGCAAAGAGGTGCAGCGTGAATATCAGGCAATCAAAATTATGTATCATGATCTGTCCATACAAACAGAGTTTGGCAAGTGTGAAGGAAAAACGGACACGCCCTAGACCTTTGGATGAATTATACACATGCAATCACTAGAGTAAGCTTGAATGTGCGCCTAAAACGATCTCGCACGACACTCATCGCGTTGAATGACGCGCCCGTCTTCTACCGAGGGCTGTCGTGCAAGCACGTTGAGAAGATGTTCAATTCAGACTGTATTAGAACACAGCGTATTGATACGTAAGAGTATTTACCGAGCGCACTGCTGAATTCGCATCGCTGAACTTCTTGGTTGTCGTATCTCCGTCTTCCTTTCGCGCGAAGTCCACCCACTTTGAACCCCGGTTGATCGATTATCGTCTCTTCAACATCCAACAGAACGCGACTCACAGCGCACCGATGCACGGTGATGTTTTCGCCGTACCAAAATATGCCTCAAGCGACTCCGAAGCTGAGAGCACTTGCTGCTCGGTTGTTAGCAAATGGGCCCCTCTCGACGCCGTCAAATCTTCCGCGGCAACTGTCAGAGCCAGCGAGTGTCGGGTAGTATTCCCGACTACGTCGCTGACGAACCTTGAACCGAACACATCAAAAACGTAGCGATAGTCCGTGAAAGACCGCTTTGGCTCGCCCCGTCCGCGAGCGTGAACGTCGCCATCTTCATTGAGTTTGGCAACTCCGGCTGCCTGACAACTACAAAGTTATCTCAATCGCCAAACTGAATCGTGACGACATTTTGACGTCACCGCCAACTTCATTATTTCACCAGCATAGCTCGAACTCCATCGGAATCCGTAGGGAAAAACTCAATCGCAACGTCACATCACGTGACCAAAAGGGCAGCCAATCAGCGACCGATTGAGTTAACTTCATCGTTGAGTTTGCGATCTAGCATAGACAGAATGGTCTTATTTGTTTGCTGTTTTAAAATTGTGTATTTCTGTTTCGCTTGGGGTAAATTACAATAATTTAATTTGTAATCATTCCGACTATTTTGATTTGTTGCGCAGATCTGATGCGTTTCATGGCCTCCTGATTGCTAAAGCGGATGCCTGAGCGAGTTAATACGACACACTTGAGAATTAAAACATCGCAAAAGGACTTGGGACCAGATAAAGAAAAACAGCGCTGACTCACAACTGAATTTTATTGATCGAAACAGCGTCATCTATGTTAGCGCAGTTAAGAACAAAAAAGAAAAGAAAGAAGAGAGGATTAGCCTAAAAAACACATATCTTTTATAAAACCGCAAAACAAAAACCTACAAGATGATGTTCTCTTAGCGTGTCTTAATGACAGGCTAAAAGAACATGCTGTCAATGTGTCCTCGGTGATATCTGGTCACCTTGGCATTCATTGCCATTACTGTCGCTTCGTGCCCGAGTTTCAAAGATGTGAGGTTACGCCAACGTGACCAGCTGACACGTGAAATTATCGAGGCCTTAGGAATAGCAAGATTAGGGGATGCCTGTATCAGCCGTCCTTCAATTGCCCTCTCAAGAAAAGATATTGACTTCCTTCTACCATGACTTGGTTACGTTGTGCTCATTATCTTTGATGGCTTTCTTATTTTTTGCGTCTTTAAAATGTATGGGATTTTTAGGCTGATCCACCCTTCCTTTTTTTTTCTGTTTTTTTTTTTTTACGGCGCTGTTTCGATCAATAAAATTTAGTTGTGAGTCAGCGCTGTGCCTTTCTTCATCTCGTCCCTCGTCCTTTGCGCTGTTTTAATTATCAACTACCTGATAGATTAGTGTGTCAGTGTGGTAAGCGACCGCAAGGGCGCACAACTAAAGTCCCTCTATAAGAGCTTCCTACAAGTAGCGCCATCTTTGAAGCGCCGACTGCGTGATGGTGCAGGTTCTAGGAAGCGAATGGCGGCGCACAGCAGAGGTTTGAACTGCATGCCGCCATTTTGTTCCAGCAGCAATGTGCCTTGTCATTTGTATTGGTTGTCGTTACTTTGAAAAGAAGTATCAAGGGGCTTTAGGCACAACACACTCGGCCAGATTAAAGTCCTTTGATACTTCTTGTACAAGTAACGAAAACCAATACAAATGACAAAGCACATTCCGCTGGAACAAAATGGCAACTTTCAGCTCAGACCTCTGCTGTGCGCCGCCACTCGCTTCCTAAAACCTGCACCGTCACGCAGTCGGCGCTTGAAAAAATGTCGCTACTTGTAGGAAGCTCTTATCGAGGGACTTCAGGTCAGATGTCTTTTAGGCCTGTAGGTGTCCCGTCAAAACAACCACAAAAGGCTACGTAAAGCAAGCAGTCTCGCACAGCAAAGCAGGGAGGGCCCGTTCTAACCAGTGTTGGGTAAAGTACATCTAGAAAGTACTTGAAGCGAAGTACAAAGTAAATGAGAGGTCATGTACTTCAAATAAGGTAGTAAGTACACCGGGCGCAATGTACTTCAAAAACCTCTGACACGCCAAAAAAAAATTTTTTTTTCATGCTAGACGTTAAAATGGCATATCAGGACATCACAAAAAAAATATTGCAATATAGAGTTGCGTATTTTTTTTATAAAAAATAGAAATACGAGGCTTAATTCAAAGTTCCCGCCGTGCACTGTGACGTAACAGTGTACCGCAAGGTGTCGGGGCGGTTAGAAGGGAGGGATCGACCTACGCCACTAAAAGTGGGTTCACCGGAAGTCACGTGAGTTTCACCCCTCGTGCTCTCCACAACCGTGCCTAAGATTTTTTTTTTTTCATTCTGTTCTATGTACGAGCGATTGTAGAAAACGAAGTTTCAGTTCCACTAGCTCTTTATCGCTGCACCGTTGGTTCGCTTGCGTGCTGTAAAATTTGAGGACGAAGAGTCAGTGGATCGACGTGATGGAGGTCAATGATGAAAGCGTTGCGAGTACAAGCCAGTGTACGAGTGCATGCCATCAGTCCGATGATACAGGGCTATACTGAACGCAAAACAAGCTATCAAGTTTTGAAAAAAATTAGAACGCTCGCAGAAATTAGGATTGCTAGCATACGACACGCCCGATCGCATTGCTGTAGGCTCAGACACCGAGGTCGTTGAATCATCGGATACTCTCCAGGCTAAAAATGCCTGCCGTCTAAAGAATACGAACTGGTTTGTGTACCAAGTACAAGTAAACGTCGAGCACAAAGTACGTATTTTGTCTAGAACACGAGTAGAACTTGTTTACTTGGTGCACATGCGGCCGATGTATGTCTCTCGGAAATGCATGCAGTGTGACCTCTTCTTCAGTTGCTGAAATACCGGGACAGTCCCTCACACAGCACCTTCTATACTTCGTTCCAGCTTGGGTCCAGACGCAGCCGATGCTACAAGCACGAGCGTGTGGCCCTGAACAGTGCCTGTACTGCACGAGCGCGCGTGCTTGGCAGGGACGCTGGAAGCCCGGAGCTCGCGCTTGTAGCATCGGCTGCGTCTGGACCCAAGCTGAAACGAAGTATAGGCATTGTAGTTAATCACGTCAATTCACTGACTCCGCTTCTTCTACCTTTACAGCAAATAAAGCGATGAAAAGCAAATAAAAGAAACCTTGTCTGCTTGGATCGCTCGTAGAGATGCGGAGAATAACAAAAATATTTTTAAAAAAATATTACACGCGCTCGCGGTAAGCACGAGGAGCGATACAACTCACGTGAATTACGGCTTTGCCTCCCTTCTGACCGCCGTGACACCTTGCGGTACACTGTTACGTCACAGTGCACGGCGGGAACTTTGAATTGCGCCTCGTATTTCTATTTTTTATTAAAAAAACTACGCAACTCTATAGTGAAATCTTTTTTTGTGTGTGTGATGTCCTGATATGCCATTTCATAGGCTAGCATGAAAAAAATATTTTTTTGCCGTGTCAGAGGTTTTTCAAGTAAAGTACTATAAATGCAATGTACTTTCAAAGTAAAGTACGAGTACTTTTAACACAGTCTTTTATGATACCCTTTCATTCCCCTATAGGCGGCGTGCGCGAACTACAGGGGGCCCTTCTCTAGCTATCATCATCATCGTTTGTGACGTCGCGGGTAGGACAGACCGCGCAGATCTTAGATCCCTCGGCTATACTTCGTTTCAGCTTGGGTCCAGACGCAGCCGATGCTACGAGCGCGAGCGTGTGGCCCTGAACAGTGCTTGCATTGCACGAGCGCGCGTGCTTGGCAGGGACGCTGAAAGCCCGGAGCTCGCGCTTGTAGCATCGCCTGCGTCTGGACCCAACCTGAAACGAAGTATAGACGCTTTGCACACGCGCCAGATTGAGCCGCCATAGCCGACCTTCCCCTGTTTTGCCGAAATGCCGAGTCACTGAAGTGGGCGTTTATGAGCATCCACAGGGGCCTATGCTGGGGAGGAGGACACAGTAGCACCTAAAGTCGCAATAACCTGTCCTGCTGTGGCAACGATGACGTGAAGTGAACGTAATAAGAGGGAACAAAAACTGAAGGTCACTTATGGCGGCGCCCATGCACAGCTGCTGCAAAGCGTCTATAGTCCGCTCGCTTCATGCGCTGTTTGGGTAACGAGCACCAAAAGGGGGATCGGTGGCCGAGTGGGCTAGCGCACACCAGCTCGGAGCACGTGGAGCGAAAGCTCGCGCTGCAAAACCCAGGGATCCTGGGTTCAATCCCCACCCCTGCCCGTTTCGATCTGGATGATCATCGTACCGGCGTGCGGTCGTGTATCACTAGTGCGTGGTGCACGTTAAAGACCCCAGGCTAGCGGTTGTACCGCACTGGCTAAATTGCTCATCTACAGCGAGTGACTCGTCGCAACTTAAAAAAATGGCCGACCAACGACTCGCTGTATAAATATCCACACAACCCCAATTATTTTACGAGCACCAAAGCCTGTTTCACACGTTGTGTTTATTTGGTGAAGTGATATTTGCAGTGAGACATTTACCAAAGATTGAAAACATGGCACGCCTAGTCGTGCTAATAAACATTTCTTGGCGTGGGTGTCAAAGCGCTGGGATAATGCTCTGCTGCTTTCTATTCCAGTACAAAAAGCTAGATAATGAAAAAAGAACATCTAGCGCTTTACCCCACTACAACATCTACCACTGCGAGTAAGGTGTATTTTTTATTATGATTCGGACAAAATAAAACTGATAAAGGTATGTCTTATCAAATTAAACATAGGAAAGCGAAATTCGAGAACCTCTCACGTGTCAAACGAAAACGTTAAAAGGCCTCTGACACGCCAAAAAGAATTTTTTTTTCATGCTAGGCGTTCAAATGGCATGTCAGGACATCACAAAAAAAATTCACTATAGAGTTGCGTAGTTTTTTTTTTATAAAAAATAGAAATACGAGGCCCAATTCAAAGTTCCCGCCGTGCACTGTGACGTAACAGTGTACCGCAAGGTGTCGGGGCGGTCAGAAGGGAGGCATCGCCGGAAGTCACGTGAGTTGTATCGCGCCTCGTACTTACCGCAAGCGCGCGTAATTTTTAAAAAAAATATTTTTGTTATTCTCCGCATTTTCACGAGCGATCCAAGCAGACAAGGTTTCTTTTATTTGCTTTTCATCGCTTAATGTTGCTGTAAAGGTAGAAGAAGCGGAGTCAGTGAATTGACGTGATTACCTACAATGCCTAGAAGGTGCTGTGTGAGGGACTGTCCCGGTATTTCAGCAACTGAAGAAGAGATCACACTGCATGCATTTCCGAGAGACATACATCGGCCGCATGTGCACCTAGTAAACAAGTTCTACTCATGTTCTAGACAAAATACGTACTTTGTGCTCGACGTTTACTTGTACTTGGTACACAAACCAGTTCGTATTCTTTAGACGGCAGGCATCTTTAGCCTGGGGAGTATCCGATGATTCAACGACCTCGGTGTCTGAACCTTCAGCAATGCGATCGGGCGTGTCGTATGCTAGCAATCCTAATTTCTGCAAGCTTTCTAAATATTTTTTTCAAAACTTGATAGCTTGTTTTGCGCCCAGTGTAGCTCTGTATCATCGGACTGGTGGCATGCACTCGTACACTGGCTTGTACTCGCAACGCTTTCATCATTGACCTCCATCACGTCGATCCACTGACTCTTCGGCCTCAAATTTTACAGCACGCAAACGAACCAACGGTGGACCGATAAAGAGCTAGTGGAACTGAAACTTCGTTTTCTACAATTGCTCGTACAAAGAGCAGAATAAAAAATAAAAAAAATCTTAGGCACGGCCGTGGAGAGCACGAGGAGTGAAACTCACGTGACTTCCGGTGAACCCACTTTTAGTGACGTAAGTCGATGCCTCCCTTCTGACCGCCCCGACACCTTGCGGTACACTGTTACGTCACAGTGCACGGCGGGAACTTTGAATTGGGCCTCGTATTTCTATTTTTTATAAAAAAAAACTACGCAACTCTATATTGAAATATTTTTTTTGTGATGTCCTGATATGCCATTTCAACGCCTAGCATGAAAAAAAAAATTTTTTTGGCGTGTCAGAGGTTCTTTAAGCCGAGGTCACACTGCTTATACATCATGCAAAAGACAATCTGTACATATCAGTTACCACGATATCCGTGGTTCGAATGCCGCTTGCCACGTTTCATCCTTAAACTCACTGCCATGCGGCATTCGAAGCACGGATCTGGCGCTGACTCGCGTCCGAGTCTGTATGCAGACTGTCTTTTGTATGATGTATCAGCAGTGTGACCCCGGCTTTAGTGAAAGCGACTCCGTATATCCTATTGGTTCCGGTGAGTTCTGTGAGTGCTGGTATCTTATTAGTTCCAAGTTGATTCGTCTTTGAATTTTGTAAACCAGTAAACAAACATTTCCTCAAAATAACTGGCAGGAAGAACCGGTGGCTGGCTCGCGGCGTCGTTTGAACGAAATCTCTGCTTAATAAAGGATCATTCACATAGCGGAAAAACGCGCGTCGTGGGGTGAGAATTTTGCTTATTTTTGTATTGAAAAAAGTCCCTTGCCGAGGAATGCGACTCCGGAAGACGACGTCTCTGGACCCAATTTTTCCCTTGACGCGCGCGCTTGAGGCAATCAACGAGCGACCGGATGTTACGTGTCATCGTTTTTTTTTAATTTTCGGCCCACAAGGAAAGCGAAAAGCAGAGCGGTCAAGGGATGCACGCAGTCGCCAAACGAGAGCATTTCAGCGTGGACAAATACAAGCCGTTTTAAACATCTGACTGTGAGCAGTGTTTGCTGTGCGTGTACGACGCCGTGAAATACTCATCGTTCGCGCGAAAGCCGCCACCGAACAGCGAACTTCGCAGCGTGTTCTGACTGCGCGAGAGCAATCACCCGCAATGTTTTGTGTATTCTTTGTGTGCAGGCCACCACTACGGCATTATGCGCAATTCTTTGGGGCAGACCCAAAGAATTGCGCATGATGCCTGATGCGCTCCTCAGCCAGTGGTATTAAATTTGTAAACAATTCTTAGTAAAACTTGAATAGAATAAATTAATTAATCGCCCGAATTTGCCGGGCCATAACCGACAATTTAAAAAGTTATGAACATGTCTGCTTTCTTTTTGAGCAGAAGTCGCGACGTGACAAAATTTTTTGCCACATATTCGATGTGGGAAGAATTAAGCGTCAGTTAATGACGAGCACTTATTTGCTCGTCAGCAACTGTCGAGTCACTCTTGGATAGAAGCGTTTGTATCTGCAAGCTCAGTGTAGCCAAAAAACAAATATGCGGCGCTTTGCTACACAACTGTGCGCGTGTGCACAGCTGAGATGACAGTACGTCATTTTCATTCATTCAATATTTATTTGGATTTTCACCGGCAGTGCCGGAGTGGGAGGCAGGGGCAAAAGGCCTGAGGGGCCCTCACCCCCTGTACAGTTCAGAGCAGCACGCAGAGTACATTTTCCAAGCTAAAAAAATGCGCCAGCAACACATTCCATGACTAAAACGCCGAGCAACATAAAAATAGCACTACAGTTAAAATAAAATTGTGATAAAATTGGAAGCAGAAACAACAGTAACACTTGTCAGCCCTCAGTTGCTTCTAAAAAGTTTCAGTTTAAACGGCAAGAAGAGACATAAAAATATGGACAGTTAAGGGTGAATATATTTCACCCAAAACAAAATTGTCACGCGAATGAAACAAGAACATGGTCTAAAGCACAGAAAAAGACTCATTCCAGATCAGCAGGGGATAACGGCGATAAAATCGGACGAACAAGTAACATCAACACTTGTCACAGCCCTTTGTTGCTATGAAAATTACAGTCTGAACGGCAAGAAGAGACAAAATATGGACAAATAAGAAGTAATATATTTTACGCAAAAACCAAAGTGGTCATCAGGAAAAACAAGAACAAGTAGAAGACACATCCCAGATCCGCACGGGAATCGGGACATGGTGAAGTAATGTTAAATATATACACACCGCAGAGTCATGAAGATAATATAGATGTCGGCAGGTTTGACTTTGGTGATTATGAGTAAGTGATATTGTGTGTTATAAGAATGCTCTTTGCAGCTTGTTTATATTTTAGATAAGTAACAGAAAAATCGAGATGATTGTCAACCTGATTCAGCAAATTTGGTGCCTGATAACTAATTTTTTTTTGTTTTCCATAGTTTGAGCGCATGCTCGGCTTTCTTCTTTTGTCATGTCGAAATGTAAATCGATTATTTGAACGGTCTTGATTTGTTTCATAGAGTCTCTCCTTATATATCGCTTGCAATGGTTTAAAGTAATATATTAAAGTAATAATATATAAAAAAGTGTGTTTTTTAAACAGCCTATATGGGACAAGCATGTCACAAAACAAATCTTGCGCGAAAAAACATTTTTTTTATAGCAATATTTACGCCACAGGACGTAATTCAGTCTACTTCTCCACATTTGAAACTCCCGCTCTTTCGACGCGCGCGGAGTGGCTGTTACACGTCACGGAGTGACGCATAGCGACCACTACGTGACGTTTAATACCAACTTTGTGGCGCGCGATTTAAAACGGACAAAATAGCCGCATACTAAAATCAGTCTCGCGCAATAAATATTGCTGTAAAAAATTCTGTTTTTGGCGGAAACATTGTGTTGTGACATGCTTGTCCCAATTAGGCTGTTTAAAAATAAACTTTTTTTTTACTTTGCAGTTACCGTTTAAGAATTGTGTGTTTGGTGAAATTGTATGAGCTATTAAATTCGATTTTATTTCCTTTGTAGTTTTCGAGCAGGCGTAGCGCTCTTTTCTGTATAACAATTATTTTGTCGTAATTGTAAACACCTGTTGTGCCCCATACCAAAATTCCGTAGCATATTTTAAAAGAGAGCAAAGTATAATACAACATTTTCTTTATGGTAGGAACAAGCGTTGCTATTTTTTGCATGCAACTAACTGACCAGCTTAGTTCTGACTTCAGTTTCGTTACATGGGTTGTCCATTTTACCTTTTCATTGAACCAAACACCCAAAAATTTTTGATCCTGCACTTGTTCGAATAAATTATCTTCAAATTTAATAAAAATGGAGCCATCTCTGGTGAACGCAAAACCTTTTTCTACAAGAGCCTCCGCAGGTCCGGAAAAACAAGAATAAGAGAGACTGTGAATAGCCCCGACGCACGACGCGCAAGCCGTAATGTGAAGCTCGCGGCTTGTTTTTAAACATTTTAAAGTTTTAATTTTTATTTTTTTTTAATATAAAAAGCAACTTTGTGGCGCTGTTATTCATTAGAAATATCACTCACAAAACGGCATACACGTTTATTGAATAAATAAACCTTTTTTAATCGCCACAGATGTTAACTACCATTACTGCTCCGTACTATTACGTAGCGCGTCGTCTGCTCGCGGCCTACCCACTCCGTCACAGGAGAGCGCCCGCGTGGTGACGCCACCAAGGCTTCTCCATATGGCTTCTCGTCGTCAATAGTGTTTTTTTTTCTTAGCTGGTAGGGTGCATCCGTTATTATCGGAAATGGCGGCGAATATTGGATAAAGTCAAGTGGCTTCAGAGTTGACAAGCCATAATTTTGCTATACAAATTTAATAAGATCAAATTTGGGACATGTACTTCGAAGTCGGGGTTTGTACTTTCCTCGGAAAGTACCAGGAAAAACTACCTTAAGTAAAGAACAAGTACATAATCAGGGAATGTTTTTTAATATAAAGTACAAGTATTCAAAACCTCCTCGAAATTGTACTTTAGGTATAATGTACTTAAAGTATTTCCCAAGAGTGGTTGTTACGAATTGATCGACTGCATGCGCGCTATTGACAGGCGTGATGCAATACGCGAGACTCCCCCTTTGCTTCTCTCACGATAGTTCCGGCAGATCAAAGACGGCCGGGGGTGCCGACGCCTCCCTTTCTTCACTGACATCCCTCGACCTTCTTCCGGGTGTAATTCGTATGCCGTTGCCACACAGGCGGAGGGAGGAGCCGACAGGTCTCGCTCCCTTTCAATTACTTGTTCCCCAGCCCTCCGACGCACACCTCTCGTCTCCCTGCCTGATTAGGTAAGTCGAAAACCAGCCTTTGCCCTTCGTCTCTTTCACCTTCTCTCCGCTCATCACCCTTCCCCTTTTCCAGCTAACATATTCCCCTTCGATCCTTGGCTTCGTCAGTGGAGAGTTTTAGTAGATCGTTCTGACACCTCCGATGACGAAACCCGATAGCGATACGATACATTCGCAAAGGCGTCTGCGGAGTATCGGGTATCGCTATCGAAGTTATAGGAACTATAACCAGTGGCGTCACAAGGGGGGCGGGGGGGGGGGCGGACCGCCCTGGGTGCAGGGCTCAGGGGGTGTCGCGGCGGGCCACGAGAGCGCGGGGGGGGGGGGGGGGGGAGAGTCGCGGCGGGCCACGCGAGAGTGTGTGTGTGTGTGTGGGGGGGGGGGTGCGCGGCGGGCTACCGCCCCGGGTGCCGCTGACCCTCGTGACGCCACTGACTATAACTATCTACTAAAACTTTCTAATGTAGTCCTTTTTCTCTTTCCTCACGTTGACCTCACGTTGAGTGCACCAAGCCACTCAAACATCCTGTCTTCCTGCTTCATCTTTTATCCCCTTTCCCATTGTCGTACGCCTACTTGCGTCATCGCTCTATCTTTCTAAATGCGATGGCATTTCTTTCGACAGCCCTACCGAGGAAACTCTTATCTGTAACATAAACCGCGTGCGCGAGAGCGTGATAAGTGGATACATTTCGAAGAAATAACAAAATTCCGCCTCGTCCCCCGAGGAGAAGTGAAACCAGGAACCAAGATTTTCATCCCGACGCTCATCCCCTGTGCCAAGGGGGAGACTGTGAAGCGACAGTTTGCCGCTCTTCTCTCCTTATCGCGCGCATGCGCGGGCCGCGACACGAGGCGCTGACTGGATGTGTCGCAGTCTTCACAATGCCTCGCAAGAGGAACAGACTGCGGAGGAGACGAGGAGATGGCTGAACAAAGGCTGCGTTCTGCTAAGTAATGCTCTCTTTATTGAATGAAAAAAATAAGGATACTACCCGTTCGTCGTAACAGACCGATCTAACAGCGAGTTTCATTACGCCACCGCTGCCGCCGCGCGTGGTGGGAACTGTAGTCTTTCTGCACGCGTGATACCCACTAACCACGATGCAACACGTGCTGTCTCGTGAACTGGTGCCTGCCTCCTGTGAACTACAGTTATGGCCATACCTCGGCAAACCTCACTCATGAGGGCCCTCACTCACCCTCACTCACACTCATCTTCACAGATGAGGTAAGGGGAGTGAGTTTCTAAACCCCGAAAATTTATGAGTGTGAAGGTGAGTGAGGGCTGTGAGGACCGTGAGTGCGTGAAAGTGGTGAGCGCGTGAGGGGCGTGAGAGGTGTGAGGGCCATGAGTGCGTGAGGGGAGTGAGGGCGGTGAGTGCGTAAGTGGCGTGAGGGCCATGAGTGCGTGAGGGGTATGAGTACGTGAGGTCCGTGAGGGCGGTGAGTGCGTGAAGGGTGTGAGGGCCATGAGTGCTTGAGGGGCGCGAGGGCGGTGAGTGTGTGAGTGGCATGAGGGCCATAAGTGCGTGAGGGGTATGAGGGCCGTGAGGGTGGTGAGTGCGGGGGTGGGGGGTGAGGGCCAGGAGGGCATGAGGGGCGTGAGGCCGGTGATTTCGCGTGAGGCCCTGTTCAGACGGAGCAACTTTCTCAGCAATTTTGATATTGCTGGCGGGTTGTTCCGTAGCTTTCCCTAGATCGACACGAATTGCTGTGATCGGGTCCTGCTCGAGACAAGTGAGCAACTCGGAGCAATTCGAAGACGTTTGAACCGGCTGCATCTAATCTGGGACGCGATATTTTCACGTGATGCCTCGTGCCGGTGACGATGACAACGAAAGACTTGGATTCTGGTTTAAATTGATCGTTTTTGAAAAAAAACTGTTTCAGAACGATGCATTAGTACTCTCGACGAGATTTAAGTGCATAAAAGCACGTTTATAGCGCGTAATGGTGTGTCTAAATAGTGCAAGAAAATAAAATTTCATGATGATAATGGAAAATTGCATCAATTGATTGCTGCATGCGAACGCGGGCGGCCCGTGTTGCTGGTGTTGCGACGTCAAGTTGTTGGACAAAATTGCCCCGTCTGAAGCGGGCCTGAGTGGCGTGAGGGCCATGAGTGCGTGAGGGCCGTGAGGGGTATGTGTGGCGTGAGGGCCGTGAGGGCGGTGAGTGCGTGAGGGGCGTGAGGGCCATGAGTGTGTAACGGGTATGAGTGCGTGAGGGCCATGAGTGCGTGAGGGCGTGAGGGCCATGAGTGTGTGAGGGGTATGAGTGCGTGAGGGCCTTGAGTGCGGGAGGGGAACGAGGGCCGTGAGGTTTAGTGAGGATGAGTGAAGGGCTGAAGGTGACTGTGACTGTGAGGATGAGGGTGATTGAGGGACTGAAGGTGAGTGCAGCTGTGAGGGTGAGGGTGAGCGAGGGCGACCTAAAATGCCGTCCTCTGGTTATGGTGGCGTCACACATGCGTGGAGCGCTTAGTGGGATCGGTTTATTGAATCAGAGGAATATAGCCTTCATAGAATAGGAGCAATGTTGTCGCATTTCGGCGTAGTCTGCAGTGAAGCACCGCAGAAACACAGACCCGTGGGGGGGGGGGGGGGGGCAAAAATGGAAAACAAGAAAACTTCATAAGCGAAAAATGTACAATTGAAACATTTAATGCGACGTTTCTAGCGAAGGCCACTGGAAACTTCGCATTGAAAATATTTTAATAATACCTATGACGGTGCTCGTCGTTTTGTGATATATACCTGAAGCACATTCTGTGTTAAAACTATACCTCCTTCTCACGATATTACACGCGCGCACGGGTTTGTGTGTGTGCGCGCGTGAGTGTGTGTGTGTGTGTCTGTCTATATATTACTTCCCTCCCATATCTCGCTAGCTGTCTGAGTATCTGAATTTGCCACAGTATTACCAACATGAGCGACACTCGCTACCCATAACCAGACAAGAAGCACGCTTTCCCCCATTCAGGGCGACGAAGCTCGCTGCGCGCAGACTGACGACGGGGAATCCGCAAGAGAGGAGCACCAATTAGCGACAGTAGCGGCAAGAGCAGACGAAGCAAATCGAAGAAGTAGCAAAGGTCGTCCCAACCCCGCCGCGTGTACCTCTGCAAGATCGACAGAGGGAGAGTGCATGTTTGCCTTGCAGGCCTCCGAGCAAGATCACCTTGACCTTCGAGCAGGAGCGCGCAGACAAGCGCGGCACCCGCAGCCGTCTTCACCGGGTTGCCGTCATCGTGTCGCGGTCGTTTTTGAATCGCGTGAGCGGCCACAGCCGACCTTCGGAGCACCTCACCGAATCGTCCCTGTGGTGTTGGGGGACCTCGACCACTATATGTTTTTTTTCTACCCTCCCTCATCTCCCCGTGTCGCTTCACTTTCGCGCTTGAATTATTTTTTTCCAGGATTTCTACACTCTGAAAATATTTTTTTCTTTTTACAGCGATCGTTGTTATGTGCTTTCCCCACCACTGGAAATGACGTCCGGTGTTGACGTTGTAGTTGTAGATGTTGTAGTTAGTTGGCGATGTAGGGCGTCCCTCGTCGATGTTGCGAAATCCTCGAAGAAGATCGCCCGCCGCCGCCGGCGGGAATCGAACTTGGGTCCGCTGCGTGAAAAGCGTAGGCGTTACCACTAATCTACGCCACAGTGTTCTTTTTTTTCTTTATTGCCAGACGTAATTTATTTACGATATATACACTTTCATAAACGTTTATAAAAATGTACAAGCTGTATTACGATTGACGCAAAGTGATTAACATTATCTTAATATCACCAGTCCGACCGGCGACCCATCCAGGCCCATCTCCCAAAACCTTATACACTTCACTGATCCGACTAATGCTCTGTGAAAAATACTGGCACGCAGGTCGAGCATCTACATCGTCAGGCCGCACTGCCATGCGGATCCTCCAGATACTGTGTAAGCCAATGACCATAGGTAAATCATATGGCAGAGTATGTTGGGGCAACACGCAGGAAACGTATCCTGTCACCTGAGCTTAAGAGAAGGTTCTTTTTCAGGGTTTGCTACAGAATAACCCCAGTAGAACACCGCGTCCCAACAATCTAAATTACATATTCTATCGACTCGGGCTTCTTGCACAAGGTACAGTTCACAGTTCAGTGAACAAATATATATATGCACTTTTTGTTAAGTCATGTTTTAACCGGAAGTGTCGCACTGTGAAGTTTCAAAGAAAAAGGTGTTCATTGTGGCCGGGACCAACATTTTTTTAACGCGACGAAGTACATCCTGTCCTAACAAAGCTCGATACAAGGGTGTTGGGAAATACGTTTCTATTAAATCTTTTGTAAGACGCTTTCGAGAAACAGTACTCATATATTCCAAAAAGAAACGCGCGGTTAAAAATTTGCATGCACTGACAACTTCATTCAAATAAGAGGTCAGTGGCCCTGTAGCACTGTCACTAGATGAAACAACTGGGCAAGACACCCGACAATTGAACTCGAAAAACAGTACGCAGAAAGGGTTCTTCTTGATCTGTCAGGAAAAGAAAACGGTTAACAACTTGGCGTATAAAAGGTGTGATAAAGAAAGACCACCGTGCCAAATCGCGTCGAAACAAATTCTATCCGCTGACGCGCTCCCGGTTTCCCTTTCCCTTGAATCAGGTCCAATTCCAGAAACACAAGAAGTCCGAGTACTGGGTCTTTTTATTCACCAACATCGTAAGCCAGACACCAGACTGGCTCAGCTCCGCAAGGTGGGGGACCAGGTGGGTCGCATGGTCCGCCGGGTTTCTAATAAACGCGGGGGGTTACGAAGTAAGGAGGCCTTGAGGCTGGCAAACACCTTCGTAACCAGTCGAATCCTGTATTCGGCTCCATACCTCCACCTGCGGAAGCAAGATGAGGATGCCCTCGAGGTCATTCTTCGCAAAATCTTTAAACGGGCCCTCGATCTCCCGGTGAACACATCCAACCAACGCCTCTTGGCACTGGGAATGGTGAACACCTTCAGGGAATTGAGGGAAGCGCACCTTACAAATCAATACACGCGTTTGTCGCAGACGGAATCGGGTCGCCGCCTTCTTGCCCGGCTCCACATCCAGCACACCACACTTATGAAAGAGCGGGTACGTATTCCAACGCCGTGGAGATACGCCCTCCACGTACGCCCTCTTCCAGCCAAAGTAACACGCGAAGACCATGATGGCCGACGCCTGGCGCGGGCGGAAGCTCTGGCCCGCCATTATGGCTCCAAACCCGGCGATTATTATGTGGACGCCTCCGGCCCACACCATGGGGTACGTCCACGAAACCAAAACAGTCAACGGCCTTAGCTTCAGGGCCCGCGACATAACTCATGTGGAGGAGGTCGCCATAGCATTGGCTACTTCCCACCCCGACTCAAGATATATCATTACCGACTCGCGAGGGGCCTGTTGTGTGTCCAACATGGCTGGACATCTTATCTAGCCTATCGAATGCTTCAAAATAGCTCCTACATCGGGGACCCCGCTGACCGATACATTATTTGGGCTCCTGCTCACCAGGGGCTGGCTGGAAACGAGGCTGCCGACGCTGCCGCCCGCGCACTCTCTCTCTGGCAAGTTTCCTCCCCTCCTCCGAACAGGACGCTGATCGTAATCCGGCTTACACCTTCAAATATATCGTCAGTTACTACCAATCTGGCCACAGCCTTTACCCCTGCCCGTGTAAAGGCCTTTCAAAGGCGGATGAGCGGCTCTTACTCCGCCTCTACACAAATACATTGCTGTACCCGGCAACCCTAAAACATTTTGATCCTGCTTTCACCGGCAGCTGCCCGTACTGTGGAGAGGTGTCTTCGGACATATACCACATGGTGTGGGCCTGCCCTTCCAATCCCGCCATCCCCCTCACCCAAACCCAACTTGGGAGGACTGGGAGGCGGCCCTGCTCGGCTGCTCTGACCTGCAGGCCCAACGAGCCTTGGTCGGGCGAGCCCGGGCGGCGGCCGACGCCACTGGGATCCCGAACTAGGGATCTCCACCTAGTATCTGTAGGAACTAACCCCTTCTGGGTCAGCTCATTCATAACCTCCTGACAATAAATGTTTTCCACCACCACTCCCGGTTGGACGCCCACACATACACAGCAAACACCCGATGCAACTTTTGAATGTGAAATCAAGAACACTGCAAGACGTATAGGAGATACCGCAGCTTAGCGATAAAAAATAAATTACACACCGTAGCTCTCTCGAAAATAGACAAATGGCGGCTTGCATCGGAGGCCGCTTTTTTGCGCAACTTATCAGTCTCTTCGCTCCACAAACCTATATTTTCACGATAGTATTCTAATGGTACGGCTAGACAGCGGATGGGAAGGGTTAACCAGGCAACGTGAGCGAAAAATTCTGGCTTCAAAACTTATCCGCCGTGCCGAAAATCCGAACATTTAGCCCAGTTTACGGAACATCCAGTCCGAAAGCAAGAAGTTTTCGTGATTTCGACGATCTTTTCAGTTCTCTTTCTATCTGTGCAAAAATAGCAATGCCGTCCGCATAGGCCAAAATGCGAATCACGCACGCTTTCAATGTGAAACCGCGAAAATGATCGCTTTGAATGGTACTAAGACATAATGGTTCAATATACAAAGCAAACAGCAATATCGAAAGTGGGCAGCCATGCCTAACAGATGATTTTACAGGAATGCGTTCACAGACTCGCCTATTAACTGTAAGACTCGTTGTGCAATTATAATATTCCATTTGCACTCTTTTCAAAATAATTAATCCTATTTCGATATGCTTCAAAATTCGGCGTAGAACCTCATGAGACACCTGGTCAAAGGCCTTTTCTAAGTCACCTTGTAACATGGTGACTTTGACCAGCTCGGCAAAACATTTCACGGGCCGCTGATTATAAGCAAGAAAAGTAACATGCATGGTCATGCATGGTAGCAAGATAACTTGCATGGTCAGTAAAACAGTTCCCGCCAGGCAATCTGGCAGTGCTCTAAAATAGGTGTCCATGTGATCCAGAATTAGCACAAACAACGATTCTCCGGAGATACTGCCTTAGAATTTTACGATGCATTCTATATCATAAAACAAGGTGGAAGAAAGGGGAACGCAAGTCCGTTAGTGCTCCGTCAATGACCCTGACAAATAGAATTTTGTTTTCTAAACGAATGGCCAGAAACATGGTATTAATAGTGCGTTTGTTTCAATAAACCTCCATTTGAAAGTGCACTTTGATTTGTCTATTTCTTTGTCCCTGTTTATTCGGCACTTTTCGTTTAGCACTTGTGACTATTTGTACCGAAGTGACGTACGAAAACACACTCCCTTCTTACGCGGGCGGCTGAAATGCTCTTACTTAATACACCCTCATTGGTTCCAAAACGCTATAAAATTTTCGCCCGGTGCGATTCGAACCACTGTTCACCCACCCCATTAGTGCTCCGAAACGCGGGCACCGATACGTGCATCGAAGCGAAATACCATGCAATTTCTAAGTGGTTCGTGATAAGATCTGGCGGTCCGTAGCTTTTGCCTTTAGTCCATTGTAGGGTGAGACGAAGTATAGATAGGTTGATTGATTGGATACTTTGCAAAATTAACGCGAGTCGATCATTTTGACAACCTCAAAGACCGTCGAGGGTAGCAACTGTACACGCCATCTGGCAAATGTTGGCCATATCTCCGCACCGCAGTAAGGTGTCTTGGTACGTTCAGGATTTGCGGTTGCTTCTTAGCCTGTCGAGAATTCCACGAGATAGTTTCAACCGTTGTAAGTTTACAAAACGAGACCATTCAATAAAATTATAGACTTGCAAAATAAATAAAAGACATGACCAGCTACAGTGATGCATGACTAGGTTTAAAGAAAAAAACTGAAAACATAATACTGTTTTGATTTAAAAGGCGAATTTATTAAAAATAAGACAGACACTTGCACTTTCTAACGAGTCAGTGCTGATGCATCTGCTTGTTACGGTTCAGGTAAACATATCTTTATCATAAAATAAAATGGGTGCCTCTCAAAGCTTAACAAATGGGTCGACAGGGTAAGCATGTCATCAGCCTATATGTCTAAACAAAATAAAACTTCCATGCATATAATTTCTTTCTCGTCATCGCGTTTATCTTTTGTACTGCTCAGCCTGCTGCATCCGTGCGACGTCCAAGCTCTCCCGGGCATCACGAACGATGTCTCTGAGACTGCGTCGCAGACTTCCAGCAAACTGACCATATAAGCGAGCAGCGTCAGGATTGTTGGTCGTGCAAGTGTATTCCAGCGGGAAAGTCAGCTCTTTTTCGAAATTAAGGCAAGCCGGCGTAAAACCAGTACACCGGTTAACCGTCGTGCGTGTTGCGAACGCAAGCTTTGGGATCTTTGCGCCCCAGTGATGGTCACATTTAGTGTGAGTGATCAACATCTATTTCAGGTTCTGGAGTCACCGGCTCCCTAATATTTGTCTGTGGGTGATAGGGAGACGCCCGCCTATGTAGCATGCCCAATGCGGCACATGAGTCTCGGAACACTCGTCTAGCAAAATAAGTAGCATTGTCGCTAATCAATTTTGCTGAAAAATGAAAGCGCGGGAACGTCTCCATTAGTCAAGTCCAGGTTTTCTGAGACGTCATCGATCGCCATGCGAATAGCTCCACCCACTTGCTAAAGTGATCCGTGATAACCAATAAAGTACTAGTTTTCGCGCGGACTGCGTGGGAAAGGGCCCATGACGTCGACAGCAACGCATTCCCATGGGATCGACTCACGACTGACTGCATGTGAACAGGTTGTTTACCTCCACGGCGTTTGGCTTTCTGACAAACCGAGCATGTCCGAACGTACCTCAGCACGTCCTGACGAATGCTTGGCCAAGAAGAAATACGTCTTAACTTTTCGAAAGTTTTACAGCCACTACAGCGACCAGCCAGGGAAAAGTCATGGTAGTACCGAATCAAGGACGTGCGAGGTCGGCGAGTTATCACGGCTCGAAATTGAATATCTGTGGAGCCACCCTGTTCGTCGTTTCTGGAGTATAACCGCTGCAGCAGGCTGTCTTTGGCCAGCAAGTACGAATCGAAACCCATGTCAGCGTCTCTTTTGTCACGTTGGTCACGTGCAGATAAAAACTCAGAGACCCTGCGACAAAGTCCATCGTTCTGCTGTGCTGCATGACGGTCATCTCGGCTGATCAAAGTTCCCCAGCGAGAACCACCATGTATCGCAGCAACGACAATAGAGAGTTTTAGTAGATCGTTCCGATGACTCCGATAACGGTGCCCGATACTCTGCCTCCGCCTTTGCGCTTACATATATAGTATCGTTATCGGGGGTATCGGAGGTATCGGAACGATCTACTAAAACTCTCTATTAACATCCTCGTGCACGTGCTCATCGCCGAGCGGAGCGCGCAACAAAGCATCTGCGACTTTGTTTTGTGAGCCTGGCTTGTGAACAATGGTTTAGTCACATTTTTGAAGGATAAGTGCCAGCGTGCTAATTGTCCTGCCGGATTCTCCAGCCGCTGAAGCCAGGACAAGGCGGCATTATCCGCACGCGCCATCGAGATACATATTGAATTTCTGCAGGGCGAATATGATGGCTAGGCACTCAAGCTTGCAAACGTTGTAATTCCGTTGCGCTGTTGTCATGGCATGGCTAGCAAACGCTGCGGGTCGTAAGACACCATTAAAATCTTGCAGCAACACAGAACCTAGATCGTAGCTTGCATCGGTCTGCAGTACAAACAGACGGTTAAGGTTAGGGGGCTTCAAAGATGCTGTTTCGGCAATAGCTCTGGACAGTTGGAGGAAAGCATTTTGCTGTGCCTCCGTCCAACGCCACTTGTCGCCTTTGAGCAGCAGTTCGTTTAGAGTCCGCGTCATCTCTTCACAGTGGGGGATGCACTGGAGGTAAAATCCGGTAATGCCCAAAAATCTCTGCAAAATATTTGCATCATGTGGGGGAGGAAATTCGGTTATGGCCTTCAACTTGTCCTCGTTAGGGCGAAGCGCTCCATCTTCCCTTACAAGCCTGAGCTATAGGTTAATCTTAGATGTTGCCAGCTGCATTTTTCCTGGATGAACTGTCAAACCAGCATTTCGCATGCGCTCGAAAATAGTTCAGCGGTGCTCAAGATGTCCTTCAAGCGAGCGTGAGAAGAGTACTACGTCATCCATATATGACCTGGTGTAGTTGTGCCGTGCGTCTCCAAGCACATGTCCATTAGACGTTGGAAAGTGACAGGAGAGTTACTCAAGCCAAGAGACATGCATACAAAATCGTATACAAGCCTCTGTAGTACACTGTACTCTGTAGCATGTGAATGATGTTTTCTCGATGGCAGCGGGTTCGACCTCTATCTGGAGGAAACCGCGACAGCAGTCAAGAGTCGTGAAAAAGCTTGCATTCCCCAAACTATACATGATCGACTCAATCTACCGATACGGGTAAGTGTCACGAACAGTTACCGCATTCAGGCGGCGATAGTCAACGCAAATCAGAGCCGTTTTATCTTTATTAGGGGCAAAGACGATCGAAAAGGACTAGGGGCTCTGCTACTCATGTACTGCACCCGTGTCGATCATCTCTTGGAGCGTCTTGTCTAGCAGGGCTAGCTTGTGTACGCTGATTGGTCGAGGGTTGCAGCATAGGGGCCGTTTCAGGGTGTCGATTGTATGTTTCGGGGCACCGGTTTTTCCAGGGTTCTCTGTGAACACCAGAAAAAACTCCTCCGGAAGTATTTGAATGCGCCGCTTTTGCTGGTCTGTAGTAGGACAGTTCTCCAAAGAATCGCTTACCGCATATGGGACTCGTGAAGCAGGTGTTCTAACGCCAACGTTACCGACGTTGACGATGCACTTTTCTCGTTTGGTATACGGGATCAGTTTCGCGTAACCGGGACCAGGTAAGCAAACGAAACGATGACAGCATTTTCTCTCATTAAACCTGATCTGCAATCTCACGGCTTGACTGGCGGGTATTTCTGGTCCTGACGCTAGCTGTAAGCGCACGTTAGCCTCGCTCATGTTAGCTTTCTGCTATTTGCAGCGCTCAATCAGGTAGTCCCCAATAAATCGCACCAGCATCAGTCAGCGCTGCCACAGCTATTCCTTGCACTGTAACTGTCATACGAGGCTCAATTAGCCCAGGGTAATGATTGATTCGACATACCGATGGGAGTTTTGCCGAGTAGTCCATGGTCACCGCGGCCGGCAGGCGTTCAGACAGAGGTCAACACCGTCGGACGTACTCGTTTGCCGAGGCTGTAGGACTGTTGCGCCGCACGTCTGTGCAGTCAAGCCGGAAGTGGCCATAGCGACCGCAGCCGAAGCAGCGCACCAAGTTGCCACGATCAGGGCCGTGCGTCGGGCTTGCCGGCGCTTGTCTTTGCGGACTTTCGTACTGTCCCTTGTCGGACCAGCGCTTCGCGCCTTGGATATTATAGCGGGGGTATGACCTTAAAAGGCTTTCACCCTGCCGTAGTCGGGATCCAGCCAGTCGAGCGAATAGCCCTGGGTCTGTACTAACGAGTGGTCGCCCGCGCTCCCATTGTCCGAGGGCGTGGGAGTCCAGCGCACGGAGGGGACAGACCGTGCCATTTAGGGTCTGACGCTCGGTCGGACTTCTGGGCCCGGGAGCTTGCCAGGCACAGGACGGCTAGAGCTAGAGCATCTTCAGGCGGCAACGGGGGCCGATACTGGAGCTCGGTCAGGAGCGCCTCTTCTATGCTGCGGGTGTACCGGGCCAAGTGCTCCAAGGTCGCATAGGTGCGGCCATGCAGGTAAAGCCGGAATCTTGGGTGGCTTTGGTGCTCGACCGGAGCAACCCTGTCATAGAGCAGGCCTGCATGACCCATACGTATCCGACAAGGGTCTCGTTCGGGCGCTGGCCGCCCCTATAAAAATGGTTAACGGCATTCAAAGTACATATTATAGCCTAATGGCGGTTGATGTTTATAAGCAGTCGATCAGCTGGCTGTATATGGTAATCGTCGTATAGACGTTGTCCGATCGACCTTCGTAGCCATTTCGCCACCGTCAACTGTTCGCCATTCTATAGCCTATCGTCAGTGGATCGCTATCCTGCTTCCATACTAACGTCAGTCGGCTAATGGAGGAGATCTGAAGACTATGATTTTATAGCCTTTTGAAATCCTCTTATAGTTAAATGGCGTTAGTATAGAACCAGTATAGCGATACATCGGCGACAACCTATAAGATGGCGAAAAATTGGAGGTGGCAAAATGGCTACGAAGGTCGATCGGATGACGTTGAAGGGTGTTCATCTGCCCTTCATATATTTACTTATATGTACATTCAATTCCGGTCGGCAGTTCGTGATGGTGTCCTCGGTCTCGAGCTCTGTATCTCAAGCCCCCCGGTTCTTCTTCTTCTTCTTGCTGGCCCTACACTACTCCCCCTCCGGGAAGGCCAAGGCACGGTTTGTCAATGCACATGTCGGCAAATTGATGACTTGGTCGGAAGTCGTGGAGGCTGTCGCAACGATGATTTCAATGGTGTCTGGGGCGAAACCTGTACACTCTCAATGTACGCGGGTTTCAGTCGATCAACAGACACCATGTCGTGTCCGTTTCCTAGGTCTAAAAGGAAAGCCTTGGGGCCCCGTTGAATGACGGAAAACGGTCCGTCGTAAGGGGCCTGCAGAGGTGTCCGCACTGCGTCTCTGCGAACAAAAACGTGTGTACACGTATCTAAGTCTTTGCTCACGAAAACTTTCCTGTTAAGCGGTTGTCGTGTAGGCGGTGGGCGCAAAGCTTTCATCGTCGTCTTGAGTCTTGATACATAGTTCTGCATGTCTGGCACCGCATCTTCTTCGAGAGTATGGAAAAACTCGCCTGGCAGCCTTAGGGTCGAACCATAAACGAGTTCAGCCGGTGTGGAGGAGAGGTCTGCTTTGTAGACTGTACGAAGACCCAGTAGAACAAGTGGGAGTGCTTCTGACCAGTTTGTTGGATTTTTGCAGGCCTTTAGCGATGTCTTCAGTTGCCGATGAAACCGTTCCACTAGACCGTTTGAGGCCGGGTGATAGGACGTGGTGCGGATTCGCGTTGCTCCTAAAATCCGTAGGAGTTGTGCAAAAAGGCGGGACTCAAACTGTCGGCCTCTGTCAGCTGTGATTTTGTCTGGTACGCCGAAGCGTGAGACCCATGTTGTCATGAAGGCTTGGGCGACCTCTTCAGCTGTGATATTGGTTAGCGGTGTTGCTTCTGGCCAGCGTGTAAATCGATCAACGCACGTGAGAACGTACGTATATCCATTAGAAGGTGGTAATGGTCCAACAAGGTCGATATGAACTTCGGAAAATCTGGTATCCGGGAGCTTGAACCTGGCGACTGGCGCAACGGTATGGCGATTAATCTTTGCCTTTTGGCACTGCTGACAAGTACGTGTCCATGTGCGAACATCGACATTGATTTTGGGCCAGACGAATCGTAATGTGACTAGGCGTTGTGTGGCCCGAATGCCAGGATGTGCGAGTGAGTGCAGAGCCGTGAAGATTTGACGACGGAACTGCTGAGGAACAAACGGCCGTGGTGTGCCTGTAGAGATGTCGCACGTTAAAGTGGCACTGCACCATGGAAGATGAAGATCTTCGAACCTGAGCGCGGTGTGTCCAGAGCGTAGATTTTGAAGTTCTTGGTCTGATTGTTGGGACCGCGCCATCTGATGAAAATTGATGGTACTCAAGAAGGTTCCTTCCAACAACTGTATATCTGCGCGGGAGAGAGCGTCGGCTGCGTTGTTGCGAGATTCTTTGACGTATCTGATATCGGTTGTGAATTTTATAATGAACGCCATTTGCCTGATTTCTCGAGGAGAGTATGTATGTCCACTGGATGTTAAGGCATAAGTCAAGGGCTTGTGATCGGTGACTATGTGAAAGGAGCGTCCTTCGAGGAAGTATCGAAAATGTTTCAGTGCGAGATGTATTGCCAAGCGTTCTCTTCCAAAAGTACTGTACTTCTTTTCTGATAGGCGTAGTTTCTGAGAAAAGAAGGAGAGAGGTTGCCATTGCTGATCAATGTTCTGTTGTAAAACAGCCCCGACGCCTTCTTCGGACGCATCGGTCATGACACGCGTTGGAGCGTTAGGCACCGGGTGAACCAACATCGTGGCACTCGCGAGGTCGTCCTTAATCCTCTCAAATGCGAGGACTCTGCGATCCGTCCAGATGATGTCTTGGTCTTTGCTGTTCTTAGGAGACAGGACCTCTGTAAGAGGCTGGATAGTAGTAGCACAGTTAGGAAGGAAACACCGGAAAAAATTTATGAATCCCAGGAATTCTCTCAATTTCTTTAGGTTTTGGGGCTTCGGGAAACGAATAATCGAGTCTACTTTATCCGGTAGTGGTCTAATGCCGTTGGTGTCAAGGCGATGCCCAAGGAAAATCAATTCCTGAGCGCCGAACTGGCATTTGTTTAGGTTGATGATCACGCCGTTCTCCTCCAGACGTGTCATGAGAAGGCGGAGGTGCTCCAGGTGTTCTTCTTGATTTCTGCTTGCAACGAGGAGATCGTCAAGGTAGGCAAAACAAAAATCGAGTCCTCTTGTCACCTGGTCAATAAATCGCGCTGGAACGTTTGTGCAGCGTTTCGAAGTCCAAATGGCATACGGATAAATTCGTGCAGTCCAAATGGAGTGGTAATGGCCGTTTTGGGAATGTCACTTGGTTCGATGGGAATTTGGTGGTAAGCCTTGATTAAATCTATTTTAGAGAACACTTTCATCCCGTGAAGTTTGCTTGAGAAGTCTTGAATGTGAGGCACGGGGTATTGATCAGCTTGTGTTACGTTGTTTAAAGTGCGATAATCGCCGCAGGGACGCCAATCACCTGGAGTAACCTCAGGCACCATGTGAAGTGGAGAAGACCACGAACTCGAAGATGGTCGGATGATGCCAAGTTCCAGCATGTGGTCAAATTCTTGACGGGCGATCTGAAGGCGTTCCGGAGCTAATCTTCGAGCTCGAGCGTAAACCGGTGGCCCGGAGGTTACAATATGGTGTGCAACATTATGCTTTAAAGGCCGCGTAATATTGCTTGGTCTAGCCAGGTCTGGAAATTCTCTCAATAAGTTGTCATAGATAGAAGTGGTGCTGTGAAGAGCAGGTGAGGGTGACAGAGATGCCTTTGTGATGGCCCCTGTAACAGTTTGTCGGGTTGTGGTGTCAAAAAGACGTGAATGACGTACATCGACGCAGAGGCCAAAATATGACAAAAAATCTGCTCCCAAGATGGGATGGTGGACATCAGCAATAAGAAAAATCCAGCGAAAAATTCGCGGAAACCCAAGATTGAGGGTGAGTGACTTCTGTCCGTATGTAACTATGCCGGATCCATTTATTGCCTGTAAGCTCGAAGCGACATTTTTAGATTTCCGTTCTGTGGGAGACGGTACTACGCTTACTTGGGCTCCGGAGTCAATTAGAAATTTCACTTTTGTGTTCTGTTCCACGATAAAGAAAAGGTGAGTTGGAGAGGGAGGAAGCACTTGACTTGTCACCTTCAGTAAGTGCTTCTGGGGTTTTCCTTCAGCCAGCTGCAAGGTGGAGAGCAGTTGTGCGCACGGGGTCCGTAGGTACGGTGGTACCAGCAAACTGGTGGTGTGTCTGCTCGGCCTTTTGAAAAAGAGCGTCTCATGTGATGTGGTTCAGGCAGGTTAGGAAGATTTTGTCGAAGAGCAGCCACCTCAGTTATCAAATGGGCTACGTCATCGTGCAGCCTTTGAAACTCAAAGAGAGATGCCTCTGTCGCAGGTAGCGGGTGGCCACTTGTGGGGTAAGTGGTCGCCTGAATCATGGGTGGGGCCGTATCTAGAATCTTGTCGGCGAGTTCGGCGAGGTCGTCGAGAGGAATATTGCTGGATGTTGCCAGGATCCTGCGGACATCCGAAGGCAGACGCTGCAAAAAGAGTTCTCGTAGAAGGGAAGAATCCCGCAAGGAGGCTTGACTGCCCAAAAGGTGTGTCATGCGTCGTAGGAGCTGCGACGGCTTGCGGTCATCCAAGTTCCTCAGCCGTGAGCAATTGTTGCAGGCGTCGCTGTTCTGACGCGGTGGTTCTCCGGATCAACTCTCGCTTGAGGTGTTCATAGGGCTCTTGGTCTGGTGGAGAAATGACGATGACTCTCACTTCCATTGCCTCTGCAGACGACAAGGACGTGACGACCTCACGAAATTTTGTCATTTGTGCGGTGATGTTTCTACGGGCAAACTCCTGCTCTACTTGCGCGAACCACAATTCCGGGTCCGCAGGCCAGAATGTGGGTAGTCGGCGGCTGACAGGGCCGAGTTGTGTGGACCAATTGTTCGGTGGTCGGCTGTTCACCTCCGGCGTTAGAGTCAGCCATGTCGGGCTACTGTGGGAAGAACTGTGAGGGAAAAACGACGGTGACTTGCCGTTGCGTAGTCCTGTCAGGTGTGGATTTCAGTTTGCTGAGGTCGCGATCACGTCCGGGTCACCATATGAAGGGTGTCCATCTGCCCTTCATATATTTACTTATATGTACATTCGATCCCGGTCGGCAGTTCGTGATGGTGTCCTTGGTCTCGAGCTCTGTATCTCAAGCCCCTGGTTCTTCTTTTTCTCCTTCTTGCTGGCCCTACAACGTCTATATGACGATTACCATCCACCGCCGTCCGTGGATTGTAATCGTTACATTTACGTCATAAGATCGACCTTCGTAGCCATTTCACCACAGTCAACGTTTCGGCAACTTTCAGCTAGCCAGCCGAGAAACTGCGATAAGAATAACATTTATGACTTTACCATTCACTTCGGCAGTGTCCTTTACGCGCTGGTGCGATTTCAGGTGCTTAAGTGGCCTGATACACAAAGTGCTTGCTTGCAATATGGGAAGAAAACAAAGATTGAAGAAGTTTAAAGAACCAAAATTTATTTATCACAATGCCATTGAATTGACTTTTTTTCTTCGTCAAAAACTGAGTTAATTACTTTAACATAAACGATGAATGCAAAAATTGTCCTTTCTTGCTTTCTGACATGTCGTAGGGTTTGAGCTGAAAGAAGAAAAACATTATAATTTAAATGAGCATATAACCAGGATAGCACACTCCATTACATGCACAGAAGAACCTTGATCATACATTTTCTCGGCTGTTATGTTCGCGGACACCGGTCCTGTTGAACGTCCTTACGTCCTTATGTGTACGTATATGTGTACGAATCTATTACAGGCTTCATGCATTCCCTTCCCGGTTCTTATGCCCACTGCACCCAAGGTGGCTACTACTACGGACACGCGGCTACCCTGTTCTTTTTGCTCATCTCCCCTTTTTCTCCTCTTAACCTCTATGCATTGTGTTTCTTGCCTGGTCCTGTATGACACAGCAAGAAATTCAGGCTCTCACGACAACCCATTTTTCTTTACCTCCTCCATGTCTCCATGTTCTAGCAGTGTTGATGGCGTCAAGCTCCGCTGCTTTGATCTGGCATGCGGACGCAAAAAAGGCAGGAAGGAACACAAAGAAGTTAACCTGGGGCATTTTGTCCCGGTGCAGTGATTTGTGTGAAGGTCATTCATCCATTCGGATGGTGACATTCGTTCACGTGCCTGCAGCTTGTGGGCACAGCCATGTTGTCATTACGTTACTAATAGAATTCAGTGTAAATGTTGACCTCACATTAGACAAAGGTTTAAGTATTACTTTTGAATAAAATGTTCAGACGCACAGCAAGTCTAACCGCAGCTTTGGGCGGGTCGATCACAGGTGCCACCATCGTTCACGAAGGTGAGCCTTAATCCGAAGAGGAAGAACAACAACAAGTAAGAGAACACAGATTTACGGACTTTGGCGACTTGGTGGCGGCGTGGCGCCGGTGAGCGAGGGAATGTGGGACCACCGTTGAGAGAAAAACGGGAGCGGTCGGTTTGGGAGGGACCCTATACTTGGGCGCCATCTATCCCCATGCGAGTGAAGCGCGCTCGGTGCGCCGGATATAATGTGGCCACCGCGTTAGACAGAGAGCCATAACCTAAATGTGTTTCTCCCACCGTGGGTACAACAAGAAGCGGTGAGCGAGGGAATGCGGGTCCACCGCTGGGAGAAACAACCGGAGTGGTCGGTTTGGGAGGGACCCCATACTTGGGCGCCATCTATCCCCGTGCGAGTGAAGCGCTCGGTGTGCTAAACATTATGTGGCCGCCGCGTAAGAAAGAGAGTCATCACTTAAATGTGTTCCTTCCACCCAGTGGCGTCACAAAGGGGGGCGGGGGGGCGGACCGCCCCGGGTGCAGGGCTCAGGGGGTGTCGCGGCGGGCCACGAGAGCGGGGGGGGGGGAGTCGCGGCGGGCCACGCGAGAGCAGGGGGGAGGGAGTCGCGGTGGGCTACGCGAGAGCGGGGGGGGGGGGGTGTCGCGGCGGGCTACCGCCCCGGGTGCCGCTGACCCTCGTGACGCCACTGCTTCCACCGTGGGGCGGGATCATGAAAACATGGTGAAAGATAGACACATGACTGGTCCAACGAGCACGTAGCTTCCACCACGCTCTCTGCTGGTCTTAAACGGAGTGTAGTTATGCACCACAAAAATTCGGCGCTATTTCAGAATGTTTGAAGGAGAACACACCCTCAAACAGGGGCGGACGCAGGGGTTTCAAGAGGGGGGGGGGGTCAGCGTATTATATGTTTATATGATACGCTGACACCCCACACACACATTTCCCCGGCCTAAATTTTTACATATATAGAGTTCAAGAGGCGGGCATCCGGATCCCCCTTTGAATCCGCCAATGCCCTCAAACATCCTGAAACTGTAAAGCGTTTCCTACCGAGCCACTCGATTTCATTGGCCAGGTAGTAAATAAAAGGTACACTCACCAGGATACTGTGTTGCATTGTAAGCCTGCAACCCCCTTCAGGACTTGGAAAACAACCAAAAAACCACAGGAATGCAACACTAGATTCTTGGACAGAAAACAGTGCGGCAAAATACAGGTTTTAACACAGTACATAAACTCCGTCAGTGAGCGACACCTGAACCTAGCTACAGTTTTTTGGGCACCCTCCGTCTATTATACAGGAAATGGTGTATGACGACGTGTTCAGTCATTGTTTTTCTGGCCCTATAAACCTCTCCCAAGCCAAACGTCCCAGACGCAGGTTCCACAGACTTCATAAAATCTGCCATCTCTGCATTATCAAGTTCTAGAGTAGGTGACAAGTTAAAATTTTAATGGTGAGGCCTCACAAGCATTAAGCACCCGCTTCAATCCCTTCCACTGTCGAGAAAACATTATGCCATCCGGTTCTAAACATCGGCTTCATGCAAAAGAGAGACTGAGCAGAACTGCATCATATTCTCGCTTGATTTCTGAACTCATTCAAAGTTGGGTGACGACAAGATTCGACTGTTCCTTAAGTCCACGCCTTCATGAAGCGTTGGACGAGGCAACCATTGCTTAGCTGGTTCACTGTGCGACTTATCGTGATGACGAGACGTGATCAGGGCAATACGTTTTACAAAGAAATGTTTACTAATTTGACGGTGTCATTTTATTAGGTAGTCTTATTTATTTGCTCTGTAAGAAGCAGATGAAGAGCACTGAAGAGGAGCAAAGCACATATCGTGCTATGGACAACGACAAGTCAAAGAAGTGACAGGAAAAACGCTACTTGTGTTTTTTCAACTTGTCCTTGTACTGCCATTTGTGTATTACCTTGTTTACGCAACTTGTCAAGCAGTTCAATTTAGTACCAGCAAAGCGGCTTGTCAGTGGCTATATCACTCAAGCACAGAACATGCAAGCAAACCTCTTTGATAGTAATTACCACATTTTCATGTCATCTTAAAAAAGCACCCTAAAAAAAAAGTTGATCCTGCACTTATATTGTAGATGTATGCATCATCTGACGGCGCAGTCTGGAAGGTCACACCGCAGTTCTTTTCTTGCGTTACCCTCCCAGTTTCAACGCGGTGACCAATAAATGTTTTGGTGATACAAAAAAAATTGCTTTTGGAATATTTCGTTGTTTCCCTTGTTTTATTTATCAAAACAATTTGCCCGTCAATTGGACTAAGGCATCACGTCATGATAAACGTGTCACACCGACTTATTAAGGTTGATAACCGCAATGCAGTCGTCGTCAAATTATAAACCCAGTAACAAAGAATATATGCAAATTGAAACTTAGGGCACGAATGACAAAAACGAGGAAGTTATGTGATAATTTTATCGAGGAGTGGCAACAGTCCCAGGGAGATGTGCTTCAGGTTTTGAAGTATCATCGATCTCCTCAGGCGACTCTCTTTTGTCAGTTTCGGCCCCTGCTCATGCATTATATTTTGGAGTGAAGCAGAGTGTACAATGGTGTGCTCACTCGGTGACATGCCAACCTTTTGTTGGGTTTCCAATTATCCCGAACTAAACACAAAATTACAAATAAAACAAGCCGAGTTAGATCAATGGGGGCGCACAAGTCTATGTGAAACGAGCAGTCTACATCAGTGTCTGCGGGGTGACTCCATTTGGGGCTGTATAGGAACGTTACAACCACCCTAATAGCTTGTTAAATCAAATCCAATTATCCTCTGCTAGATGTGTGAGCTGCATGATATTGGCAGACACGTCCAGTTTTTCAGTAACCCCGCTTAAACGCCCTGAAGTGGTGCTCACACTGCTTGCGTTTGCCTTGGCACGGGAACTCCAACACGTTTTTTTCCCTCACAAAACGGCCAACCAATGTTCTTATTCTGCATGTGGCCGATTATTAAAAGCCTTTGACTTTACAATCTAGGTAAATGCACGATACTGAAAAGGAACTTATTGCCTGATCAGGTCCACGAAAAAATTTTGAAAAGTACGGGATTTATGAATTTTGCTAGATATATGGTGGGACAATATTTACCCTCCAAATCAAAGCAGTACCATATGTATCGGCCAAAAACCCTTGACAACTTCAGAAGAGACTAATGACAAATGCATGTAATCTATGATAATTACAGAACTACCTGATACTATGACCCACAAAGTTAAACAAGCTTACAAAAAAGATCTAGAATGCCAAAGAATGAATGGAAATAAAAAGAGAAAGGCTTTGCTTATCATTTCTGAAATCACAATCTTGGTATCGATAGCATGCGTCGATAGTCTCAATCATGCTTTGAGGTGTGTGCCACAAAACACACTTGACTAAGGCTCCCAATCATTAAGCTCTTAGGTGGGCAAAAGGCTCACTTCAAACAACTTTCAGCAATAAAAAAAAGAAACAAAAAGTGCAAGATAATGACTTTACATTGCCCCCACCTAAACATAAAATCATATAAACCTGCAACACCTCTCAGGGCTAAGGAAACAACCAAGGACAAACAAGAATGAAGCACCTGATTCCAAATCTGTGAATGGAATGCCAAGATGCAGGACTCATCGCAAAACACACGGCTCCTCTAAGCGACTAACAGTGGCTACAATTTTTTGGGCACCTGCCTGGTATATACTAAGACCTAAAAAAGTGTAATCAAATGTGGTGCATCGCCTTCAAAATTGCTCGATCAAAATTGAAACTTTGGGAGCTCTTCAAGGTTAAAGTGAGCTTAACATTTTTGTCTGACTTGAGAATGTCTGTATCTTCTGGTCGAGTTAAGCAATAATACCATAGCTGCCTACTAACATATTGTGCCATGAATGTATCACTTATATAAAACAAGAATGATTCAGGCATTATCTATTGTTAGCGCCGTTCTGCAAAAGATAGACAGGCACAGTCCGTCCCACCATCCGCGTAGCACACCCATGAGTTCTTTTGTCGGGCAGATGTGCCAGACGCACATTAAACCTTCTTTCTTTGACCGGCCTACATGTCCACAACAAGGTTCTAACATTTCAGAAGTGTGATCACGTGGCCGTGGTCCTCTGCGGATTGAGTTTTATGGTGACAGGTAACACAACACCGGTCGATCTTTTCCTACTATTGGTAGAGCCTCAACATGGAGGGAACGAAATCTCAAGAACGGCTACGACTGGACGTTCAGGAACTTTCCGACCGGCTGCGGTAGCGAACCCTAACCGAATTCCAGTCGCCGTTTCGACAGGGACCACGGGGAGCACAAGCTTTGGCAGTAGCGACAGCACTCCCAACAAGCCAGGGCTCCGCAGCAGCACGTGAGGCGGCGAGCCCTCCCAGAATCACTGTCACCACTTCGACTGGGATCACAGGGAGCACAGGTGATGGCGGTGGCGCCACCACGAGCCAGAGCTAGATGGTAGCACCTGCGGTAGCGAGCCCTCCACGAGTGTAGACCATTTTGCCGTGGGTAGCGCCACTTTGAACACTGCAGCGCCACCTAGCAAGTGTCAGGTTCCGCGGCTATGCTGAGTGGATAGAAAATGTCGGCGAAGTGCTCTTTGGGACGCCGCTACGTTGGGTGTGCGAGTTGGGTGCTCCAAAGTGCTGGGTATCCGACTTAGGGCGCGTCTTGTGCTCTTGTGTGCCGCGGATAACGTTTTTCAACTCATTGGGAATGTTTCTTGCCCCGCATTACAGCATCAGCCAGTGCGGAATGAACGCGCCACCAATAGAAATCGGAGGTGAGTACTCAAAATATTCTATGAGTTAACAACAATTAAATTTCCCTTCAGATTTTTTTTTCTTGCTTTTGATGCAGTACACCGAAACTTTTTTGGCGTCTTGTGTCGTCCACAAGAATTAACTATAATGTGAACAAGGACGAAGTAAAAGCTACATCGAAGGGAACGATCAAAGGCAGCTCCGTTCGGCTTAAAAATGTTTATAAAAGTTTATTTGTGGATCACGTGTCGACGAGTGTGTCCTCTGTCGAGATCTGAAAACAACGAAGTCGAAATGGGCCCAATGCAGGAGCGAGTCGATCGTTGATTTAAAGAGTTAAAATCGATGCATCAGCATGTTTCACCAATATAAATTTAAGTTTTCTTGCCAGCTACATTATGTAATAATTTTAAAAATACAGAAGAATCCAGTCGCGTTGTGACTGGTCAACATAAATTCATGGCTCTCTGGTATCTTGCAGGAAATCTCGATTCAGGAAAACGCGATAGAACTAACTCTTGACACATTTTCAGGCACACCCGGCGGCGGAAATGAGCCTTCAAAGCTTTGTAGATGATCAAATCGAGTCAATGTCACCACTGCAAAATATCAGCGTTAAGATAAATTAAGTTACGAAAAGTTACAATCTGAAACAACAATTCTCACGGGAAAACTTGCACGCACCTTGCGAGCGTATAGGCTCGCAAGCCTTTCGTGAATACAACCTATATGGTAAATGTGTTTAATGTAGTAACCTGTACCGTCGATGAACATATATGTTCATCGACGGTACAGGGTTAAGTTCGGTGCGCGCTCCATTTAAAAAATGTTACGAGCACACTCGGGAGGGTGGTTTGGGGAAATGTATTTTCGGTTTACGGACGAAACCCACTGCCGCCGGCAGGTCTTGTTCATTTTGGAAAGCAATGATGTTTCGGAAGACATTGCTGCACTTTCGGTTGTTATTCGTGCAGCTCATTAGCCGAACAATGGTGTCTCTATGACCAAGGGATTGTCGTCATTAAATGCGCGTAGCCCTAATTCGATCTGGAAGTAAATAAATGGAGGAAACCGCGAAGAAAACAAGAGAACTCGGAGCAACACATGCGTCCAAGGCGTTCATCTGGGTGTTCCACTCGTCCCTAACTAACCAGCAAGGAGGAAGCGCCGGTAGCCCTTTCCTCTTTTCTCTCTTCAGTGCTACGGTCTAGTACACCGTTCCAAGTAGGTCGATGCAGAAAGGGAAAAACACTCTCGAACCAGAGCGCTGCGCCAACGCTCCGCTTACCCTTTCCCTCGAAAGCTCGTCTGCTTCACGGAGTGGACTGTTAGAAAGCACGTGCGCAGTGTACGGAGGCAAGTTGTTTCGACAATGTTAGGCGCCGCTTTGATATTATAGCGTGTTTTCGCGCGTGACATGGCCTATGCAAGAAAAGAATCGACCGGGCAGCACTGTGCTGTAATTGGTTGTACAAATAACCCAAAAAAACGTGAAATAAACGCCGATTCAGTGTGCGAGACCCACGCTGTCAAACAGGATGAATGTGGGTGCGGACTGAAAGGTAAGCGGAGGGCGGCTTAGACATTGAAAAAGAAAACAGTTGCGTGACTCCTGGTCCACTGATTTAATAACTCTATTTTTCTTCAGGTGGTAATTGGCAGGCGACGCCTGGTGCGGAACGAAAATGCGCCGCCGAAATTGAAGCGTCGGGTATGCGTAATTCGATCGTTTTGGGGGTTTCTGAAATTGTCAATTTACCATGAATACGTTAGTGCGAATGGCCGAACGCTTCAATTACTTGCAGAAAATGGAAAACAACAGCAACACCCGCGATGTCCACGCAGCATCGACATCTTTTGGCAGCAAGCTGTCTTTACCTGGTGAACTCAAAACTGAAAAAAAAGAAAAAGAAAGGTTGGCATGGCCAATGGTGCTGGGAAAGTTTGGAAATGGAAGGAAGACGGGAAAGGGGGGGGGGGGGTTTGTTCTGACGCCGCTGTGCACAGCAAGACTGGGCACAGAGCTCAGACTTTGGCTTAGCTTTGTGGTAGACTCTCCAACACGAATATATATATATATATATATATATATATAAATATATATATATATATATATAACACAGCCTCGTGTAGTACACGCCGCGACACAGTTTGTGCACAAATAATTCTCACGCGAGGCGATTACAGAGAGGCACATCAATGTGCCAATATTGTGACAGTGGATTCCAAATCAGAAAAAAAAAACGGATCCGTCGCATTTGCTATTTGTACTCGGTATTTATATATCGATTCATATTTAAATTTGAGGTTTCTACTATTTCAATTAAAGCAGACGTGGCAGCGCAGGTCTGAGCCGCTAACCGCGCAGTTTGTTCAAATGTTCCCGGCGCCCCCAAGCTGCGACAACTCGAGTTCAGCGCAAATTCACATGCCGTAATTCGTGCCATCCTGGCTTCGTTCAATCCTCAATTTCACTAGCGATCCTCAATTTCACTAGCGATCCCCAATTTCGCTAGCGATCGAAACGCCGAGTTCGGTTTGGGAGCGACGACTGCCCCAGAACCGCGCTAAAAATTACCCACAAAAAGATGCCAGGAAAGCAGGATGCACTTTTCCCCATGCCTGGCATACCGATTAGGATAGTGCTTTCCTCCATGGACGAAGACGATGAGCCGAGGGCGCCGAATACGGCAGCCGTGCCGGCAGAAGCAGCTGCGATCGGTGTGACTCGGTGAGCAGGGTAACAGTCCAGTAATGGCGGTCGGTCATTCGGGCGGGTTCAGATTCTCCCAAATGCCCGGATGAGGGTAGGCGGCGCTACACTCGTTAAAATGGCGCACGGCCAGGAAGTCCAACTTGGAACGGTGTATACCACTCACCGTCTTGACGGGAACACGAGTAGCGCAAGCATTGGTGGTGACGACAGCGCCGCCACCAAAAAACATGTGGCAGCACAAGAATCAAGGTTCTTCCGACGACAGCCGCCGACATCGAGTCAACCTGGCGACTGCCCAACCGGTCAGACGTGACGCCCGTATCTGGGACGGCAAATAATGTTTTGTAGCAACTGAAGTGGCCAAAGCAGCTGCCGAGCGAAACTCGGCATTCAACTCTAACGGTGATCCACGCTGTTTCGACTATGATCGACGTATGTCTGCGAATTGCACTAAACCCCAGAAGCGTGAAGGCTGCATCAATTTTAATGGAATAGGACTTAAGGTAACGAACTTCCAGTGAAAACAGTGATGAAAGCTCAAGTGAGTTACTTCAAACATTGCTAAATAGTTAAGACAACTTGCCATGAACTCCTATTGATATTTGCCATGAAGCCTGAACCTCAGCACTGTAGGTGATGTCAGTGGTGTCGTCTCAGGAAATTCAAACTAGGAGTTCACTGAGCAACTCCTGCTTGACCGGAGCTGCACCGGTTATAAACTAAAAAAAAAAAAAAACAGTTGATAGATTATGTTACAGAAATGATACAAGATAGAAAAGGGACAAACAACCTTCGAGATTGCTGCGAGGCAAAGAAACGTGTGTTCATAAACGGTGCCTTCCTTTGATGTCAATTGTCTAACGCTCCTGCGGTGAGGAGCTTCATTCCAGTCTCTCGGCCATCTTGTGTGTCACAATCGAACTTTGGCCGAGCCCGCTGAAGCGACATGTTAAATCAAAATAATGTCGGACAAAACCAACCGTGCTGACAATTACTTGAGGCCAAAGTATCTTGATCATACTCGACTTGCCGAGATCTTCAAGGTTTTCCCTGTTGAGGCAATCGCGAGTAACTCAGGTTGCCTTATCACGGAGAGCGATTGAGCCTTTTCACACTCGTGTGTTCGATCGCCGGGATTTTCAAAAACCAGGAACCCGAAACATCTGCTGTCTTCGGTTTTCTTTTTTTTTTTTTGAGTGCGACAAAGTTTTTCTGCGTTACGTCACCTGAAATGGAGAAATATTTGCGTAGTATGGCCATCTCGTTAAATGTGGCCCGTGCAGCTGTTCAGGTGCCGCCTTCTGCCATCACGGACACAAATCTGGTGGTGTACTCAGTGCACGGCTCGCTAGTCGCGCGTGAGCATACCCCATAGTGCCGGAAAAGCATTCACTGCTTTAATTGAGATATACATCTAACTGATATTCGATGGCCCTCACGAAATTATCATTTACAAACCTCCAAGCAATAGCAAAAAAAAAAAAATCATAGGGTATTTTATGTTATACTTAAGACGACGTGAAGGCGAAAGCCCAAGCGCCGATCCCGGTGATAGCAAACCTCCTAAGACAGCGTGCTCTCTGACGACGCACTTTTTGCCCCTTAATCTCATGGCATGTCGCACGCCCGCTTTTCACCGCTGCCCGAGCGAGAGTGTCCTCCGCTCCCGCTGGGTTTGCGCCGTGCGCGCGGCTCCGCCAACTCTGGCACAATAACGCCATCTCGCGGTCCAGTGGCGAACCGTGGGTTTTTGTACCTTTCGTGTCGCCGACGTGTTTTCGTACTTTTTGTGTCGTCGACGTGTTTCCGCTCAAGGATCTTTGAAGGTCGACTGAACGATGAGACATATAAGGCTTTGGCGTCAAAAAAGACTGCCACAGCAGATTAAAGCTCCAACCACTTTTTTCACTCGCTTCGCCTGCGTCAGCGTCAGCGCGCGTCGCTCGGTCACCCACACCAAATGCGACGCACGGGCCGATAAAGACTGACCGGGATAGATATCGGCACGCAGTGATGTGCGCCGACGCGAGATGACGCGGATGAAGCAGCGCGTGCAAAAATAACCCATGTACAATAAAACGTCTGACGGGTCGAGATGATGCGTCGGGGTGATGGCCGAATCATGGCCAGCGACCAACTCGCGACCCGTTGGGCGTTTTGACAAAAAGCGCGTGGAGAGATGCTCGCCAACGGGAAATAACTGTCAGAAGTCATTTCTCGAACGCGATTAGCAAATGCAGGGCGAGGAAACTAAGTAATGAGCTTTTTGAACGGACGCTTACACAGAACGCAATCACAAAGACAAAAAGGCTTATCTTGGGGCAGCAAAGGAATGAGCCAATAGACCTTTCCAGTAACGAGCGACGCGTGGCGGTTTGTCCGCGAACTACAAATGAAAGGCAGAACAACAGGACTCCGCTCGACAAACCACATTGACTTGGTGCCGTTGTATCGGTTTTCATTGCTTTTCTATGACCCGTACTACTCATACCCAGAAAAAGAATCGTCAAAAAAGAGAAATGCGCGGAAAGATTAGGCGCTGACAATGTTGGTCGTGCAGGATGGTGCCCTGCGAAATGGTGCCCTGCGAAAATGGAGACAGCCGGAAGCAAGGCCGGGGAAGAGGGTGTGCACATGCGCAGAAGATTACTGAAAAAAGGTCCATTGAACTGTGCCTACGATGTCCAGAGCGGTTCAGTCCTGCTCGCGTGGTGCCTCGCCACTTATCCGCAAGTTCCAGCTAGGGTGTCGCCGCCCTGGCTGCCAACCTCAAAAACGAAAGAGGGCGATTGTTTTGCTGTGCAGGCTCGCAACGTAGGTGATGGAGGCTCACAAACACCGCCAGAACAAATATTACACGGCGCTGGTACGATAAACTGTGCAACGTGATGTGCGACTAAACCCCACGCGGCAACACCACATCAAAGAAAGCGCGGCCTGCGTCCGCTCGTCACCGGATGAGCCGCTCGACGTTGATCGTCTGGCCCAGTGGCATGGATTTCCCCTCCAAGAAGCTCTGCTCCTACTTGAGACTGAAAATGCTGAAAACGTCTTCATCGCGGTCCGTGTGTGCTTGGTGGTTGGATGATTCTCACGGAGCTGCCTTCGGACGTGAAAGTGGCCGTAAAAACGTAAAAGTCGACGTGATCATCGTCGGTTCTCCTCGCTGGCCGAGAGTGCACTAGCCCTAAGCGAAAGTTGTTACGGTCGACGGATGGTCAACAAGTGCTCCCGTGTAGATTATGAAGATTAATTCTGACAACAAAGGTGGGTTAAGCGTTGCTTTATTTTGTAAATAAGATATGTAAGTAGGCTACGTGCATTATGGAGACTTAATTACGGTCTTAGTGCATACGCGTAACGACTCGGCCAACTTTGCTCCTTCGCTTTTGTCCGAAAGCTTTGCACAGTTTACCTTTGCAGCTGGCGTGTTTCTTCGAATGCAATGCATGATTGACGGCGTTGTTTTATCAGGGTTTGTTTTTATTACGTATGAAAGGTGCTGAAACGTAGTGGTCGAAGTGCCATCCCTGCTGCATCTTCAGTTCGCTCCATGCCGAGTATAGCATAAATAGCCCCCTAGCGACTTGAAATTATGCTGTTTGACGTCAAATAAAGTGTTATTTTTCAGGGATTGCTTTCTCGTTATTTTTGGACCAGTGTACAAGGATTGCACATGAATGCAATGTTTGAACGTGCGTAGTGCACATAATGTTTCTGAGTACCGGGCAAAATATACGCGAACAATTCGGAGCTTCTGTGGAGCCGTAATGTAACGACCCAATTTCGCGTCCATCGCATTGTAATATGCCCGTAAACAAAGTAAAAATTTGAACGATGTTGACGAAACTGAAGTGGTCTTCCTGCTTGTCTGGTTTATTTCTTCCAACGTTTTCGGCGCTAACACAAGGTGATCAAAGGTTCGTTCGCTCGTCTCGCGCAATGTCTCCGACCCCTTGTAGTCTTCTGTACTGTACTGATTGTTGGCGATCAGCGCTTACCACATAAAAGCAAATCGTGACATAACATAAATCGCGTTTAACGCAGTGGCGTCTCGCTTCGTATTCATGAGACGTACTGCTGAATAGCGGCGTATCGAGGTGGTCGCGGCGCTCATTTTTTCATGCTTACGTTTCGAAACCAGTCAGCGGTGGGTGACCTCAAATATTCTTGCTGCCCGTGCGTCATAAAACAAAAATCGACTGCCTATCGCATCACACTTTGTGTCGGAAGACTCGTCTTGCTGAAACGCAGTGGACGCGGTGAAACGATCCCCCTTTCGACCGTGCCGGCGCCGATTTTGTTTTCATCCTTGCGTTGCGTGGCCTGTAGCTACAAGGGGTTTTCAAATGTTCGACTAGACTGCCCGTTCATATTCAAAAAAAAAGAGAAGTAATGAAATACTGAAGTCGATCGCACAGCATTATCTGTCGCAGAACACGTCGATTCCATAATGTGACCGAACCGATTACCTCTTGACCGCCATCTTTGATTTCCGCAGCGCCCCCTATATTCGCCGGAACTTGCGAATTACGTAATTCTCGAACGCGACGTAAAGGACCCCACAGAAACCAGCAAACTTGAGCGTCCACATCTGTCATCGCACTTTCAGGGTGGATTGGATTGGCTTCTGAAAGACTCTAAAATGCGGTATTAAATCCATAAATAAAAATTTAGCGCAAAAATATTAAGAAAACAGCGGCAAAACAAAATAACAAAGCTTTTTAATGAACTCAAAAAGGAAACAAATCTATTAAAATTTAAAGTTCCATTGGCGATACGAAGCTTTCTTCTTAGTGGTGGCTTGTTTCAACCATAGAGTTATTCTAATGTACGCTAGAGGTTCAGCTGGCGCTGGTGTCTATGCGACTTCCGGGGGCAAATTGCAGAAAACAGCAACCAGTCTACTTTTGCAGTGCCCTGTGCATTCGTAAAGGAAAACGCGCGTACATTTTGTCTCTTCGCCGGAATATACACATGGAACACTTTCGTTATTTGGGCCGTACCGAATAGTATGTACCTTTATTAACATTGTAAAAGTGTAATTGCTTTAGTTAGCGCATCTTTCTTCAACAGTAAACGATGTTTAAACGTACGCTATATTTCAGACCCAAACCTCTGTTCCACAGCTGGTGTGTAAAAACAAGCGAGGATTCTAGGCACAAATAACAATCGAAAGGAATATAGAGTCTGTTCAAGGCTCGCCAGCATTTCGGTGACTCTTATATACTGCTAATATGCCAGTCCTGTCACTATATAAAAATGACCCCGTCTTGCATCTTTACGAGCGGTTGTAAACATTCAAAACGTAAAGAATAAAGTATGTGGGCTATGAAAGGTGTCTCTTGTTATTATTTTCTATGCCGGGCAGCTTTTATGAGTGCACTTGTTCTCAAAGATTTAGAGCGTGCGGGTGATGTTTTGAACGTAGAACAAGAACAAAGCAGTACGCTACACGGGTCAAACGATTCAGTATTGCTTTCGTAGCACTAAGCTGTTTCGTTCGTTCAATTTACTTGTTCAAAATACCATAATAAAAATGCTTTAATGTTGTATCCAAACAATCACGTTCATGTCAGTAAATGAACCATTGTAACAAGTATTTTTTTTAAATTAAACCGGAGAAAGACGGTAGAGGCGTCTAGTGCGTAGATAAACACGGGCCATTACGAAGGCATATTTTCTACCCCTACTTGCCCGAGCGCAGGACTATTAGCGAGAGTAATTGACACGTTTATTATATATCGAGCGGACATTATCGCTAGATCATTTCATCGATTGTACAAGCATTGAGTAATCCAATCTGGAGCAGGCGTGCAGTGCTTAGAAGCGCGAGAAGCCTTAAAGTAGAGGTGAAGATGTTTTCGATAACGAGTTAAGGTGAATTTTAGAGTATTTTTATCTCGTGAGCCTGAATAACACGTTCGTTTTTCCCCGAAGATGTAACTAAACGCGAGAAAATACGAAAAACCTCCTCGTTACGTCCGCTAAGATGTTTCAGCCGCCAAGCGCGAGTCGCTCGTGTGGGCAGCGCGTGATTGCAAGCTTGCTAGATATATTTCTCCGCACTGACATTAGGACCTCTAACCTGGACACTCGGCGAAAAAGTCGGCGAGAAATCAGGCGACTGTGATTGGTCGGCGCCAACGTCAAGTGCGGCATCGACCAATCACAACCACCACATTTCTAGCCAACTTTTTTTTTTAATAGCACGAGTGTGCGTGCATAGCTTTGAAAGACGCTCACGACACGCGAAAGCGGAGATTCCCAAAACTCCTAATGTGACGTCACGTTCCAGGAAGGGCTTCGGAGGAACTTTGGGTATTTCCGCAACCTTCCGCGCAAAATTGAAAAAAAATAATCTTGATATTCGTAATCCTAGAGGCAAAATGAATGCGATTTACGAGTTTTTCCTCAAATACCAGGACCTCAAATACAGAACGAATGCAGAGATCATACAAAAGACAGTCTTCATACAGATTCAATCGTGAGTCACCGCGACATCCGTGCTTCGAATGCCGCTTGGCAATGAGTTCATGGAGAAACTTGGGCACGCGGCGTTCGAACCACGGATATTGCGGTGACTCGTGTTTGCAGACTATGTATGAGCAGTGTGACCCCGGCTTTAAGCCGCTGTCACACATCATACAAAAAAGTCTGCCGTCAGAGGCGTGTTTTTCGTTGCATGACGGTTCTGCCACAGATTGGTCACGTAAAAACTACCTGCAGACGTGTTCCAAGCATGGCAGACATGTGTCGATGCAGACAAAAGATCCTTTTGTCTGCATCGAACAGCGCGTCCTGTGTATGATGCATGAGCAGCGTGACTACGCCTTTACGGAGCACCGCTGCCAGGTTCCTTTTACAACAAAGCGTTAGTCGGGTTTTTTCGTGTCCATCGACAGAATAGTCGACAAGAAACCATCGCGCGTCGCCTTATCACCGTTCACGCGCGCCTTATCTCTTATCATGTGGTTTTGACACTTGTTTCAATAAGAAAACCACTAAACAAGTGCCAAAACCACGTGATACATGATAAGCACGTAGCGCTCCCCGCATGCGTTTCTCGGTAAAGGTTGCGATTGCACAAGCTGCCGCGGCAACGGCAGAGTACAAAGTCTTTCGTATATAAAAAAAAAGTTTTGGTACAGTGCATTTACTTTTAAGTCGGCAATCGTTGCAGGTGATACCACAGCTTCGCTGTCCAACCACCTTCACAACGTGGATTGGAGCCTTAATTTTTTTGTTTCATCTGACTGTGTATTTTTATACAGTAGATCGCTCATTCAAAACTGAAAGCAGTTTTAGCTTCCCTTTGCTTGACGTTTTTACAGAGTCAGCTGTATTGAACTTGTTGCTCCGGGCGAGTGTCGTGTTGCCGAAAACGGACGGAGCATGCGCGCGCTTATCGCAGTTGGCTTTGGCGCCGGGAGGGCGCCACCTGCTCTTTCTCGCCTTCGGTCACCCGTTCGCTCGGCGCTCGTTCTCAACCTGGGTGTTAGGATGGAACGCATTCGACGTCAAGATCATGCTGTGCATGGACGTGAAGGGGCACGGATAAGAGAACGACACAGAGCGAAGAATGGACACGCTGGTGCCACCGAGCAATTTCTGCAGCGCGTCCGCGAAAACGTGTTTGGCGCTAGCTGTTTTGTGTTTGATCGATTGTGGTCTATGCGAGACATGGTGTTTTTGCTGGCGGCTATAGCCACGAGGTTCTTCAGTCGTCGTACCCGGACAGTGACCTGACTGCCTTCAAAGTGTGTGGTTTGAGTGGTCTACAACACTAAATTCAATACCGAATTGCGTAGGTAATATTATGGTGCCTGTAACGCGTCTCCGACTGGTGTGTTTACCGCGTCCAAAAAAGTGGTCCCTCGATTTCCGCCTGATGACGTCATAGAAGTGTCGTGCTGTCGCCGGTCGCTGACCCTGGCGGTGCCTCAGCAGCTGTGGTGGATGTGCCAGACGCCTGTTCTGCAGCAGGTCGCTCTCACTTCGACAGTCCACGGAAGCTACAGCAGCAGGAAGTTGAGACGCCCGGGACGCCGTGACGACAGCGACACTCGTGTTCGCTTGTGCTTTTTGCCAGCGTTTCTACGGCCAACCGCCAGGATCGCGACAGGCTGCAGCATGACACTCCGGCTTTTGTGACGTCATTTGTTGCCACTTCGGAACCACTTTTGATGTATGGGTGGGATAGGGCGCTAAACACACCAGTCGGAAACGCGCTTCAGGCACCGTAGTATAATATCTTAGATCTCGTTCTTTCTAATGTCCCCATTCTAAGCTTAATTCTGGCTTCTGATCTTTTTGGTACAAGTTGATAAGTCTCATCCACCTTTAATAGTCCAGTCACCTCTTCCGTAGAAGTCTCAAATATCGTCAAAGCAATTAGCTTACAGTTTTTTTTAAAGGAGATTTCCTGGACTTGTATAAATACATTGAAACTTTCGAATGGTCTAAAGTTCCCGCCATGTCTGATGTCGATCATGCTACCGAGACACTAACGACAACTGTAAAAGATGACATCGACACTTTTGTGCCGAAACGTTCAACAAAGCCATCCAAATATCCTGAATGGTTTTCCAGGGATTTAAACTTTTATTTAGTCAAGAAAAAACATTTCTACCGTCTTTACTAAAAAAATGCGGCTCTTCACTTATGTACACCAAATTCAGTTTGTATGGGGCCTTGGCGAAGAAACTGTTCATGCGCAATAAACGGATTTATCTTGACAGCGTAGAAAATAGCTTGCGGCGCCGCCCGAAGACTTTCTGGGAGTTCACGAAGCTACATACACGTGACCACGGTGAGCACGTGACGTTAGTCCTATTATCTGCATACTTGCCTGTTCAGATAGCGCCCCGGGTTATGTTTCATCCCCTCATGAAGTTGCAGATGTTTTCGCGGATTATTTTAGCAAATGTTTCTCTGTCAATCGGTCAATCTGTTCAACGGGGGGATAGGGAGCTGATTTGTCATGACTTCTTTAGTTCTATAAGAGTGGACTCTCTTGATATTGCGGAAGCGATTAGAAAGTTAAAACCCAATTTCTCTCCTTGCGTATGATGGTGTACCAGGCTTTGTTACCAAAGATTGCGGTGCTGTTCATTTTTTTAAACACATTTTTAATATGTCACTCAGTTCAGGCATTCTCTCTTCTGCTCTGAAAAAAGAGCAGTTGTTGTTCCTATCTTAAAAAGCCGTGACGCCTCTATAGTTGCGAACTACCGTCCAGTTTCCCTGCCTTGTGGTTTTTCCAGGGTTTTTGAGATTGTTGTGCGATAGCAGGATGACTTTTCATTTCCGTCAAAAATTAACGTCTTCGAAGCACAGATTTTTAAAAGGTAAGTCTGTTAAAACAAATTTGTGTACCTTTCTAGATTAGTGTGTGCCGTTTGTTTTAAATAGTGAACAAGTAGATGCAATATGTTTTGATTTGTCAAAAGCTTTCGACAAAGTGAGTCACGTGTTGCTTTTGTGTAAATTACATTTTTATTCTGTCTGTCCAGAATTGTGTAGCTGGTTTAAGAGTTATCTGTCTTTTCGATCAAACAGCGTTCGGGTCGCTGACAGTTATTCTAATGAGTTCTTCTCAATATCCGGCGTACCCCAGGGATCAATTCCGGTGTACCCCAGGGATCAATTCTGGGTCCTCGATTGTTTTCAATTTTAATAAATGATATAACGTCATGTGTAAAAAAACGTTGAACTGCTTTTATTTGCTGTTGACATCAAGTTGTTCAAGAGTAATCATTGCCCTTGAGATTGTGATATGATACAACTGATGTGTCTAATATAGCACAAAGGTGTGAACAAAATCGGTCATTCCTGAATCCTTTAAAAACAAAAAGGATATCTTTGTGCAGATGCCGTGAGATCTTTTATAACACTTATTATCTTGAGGAAAAACCAATTGAACGAGTGTCACTTGTGTGGGATCTTGGTGTGTCCATTTGCTGCGGCTTAACTTTTAAAAAGTATGTCTTTTTTGTTGTCGGTTCTGCAATGGAAGTTTTAGGAGTTATATCGCGTTTTACCAAGCATTTTAAAAAGCCCCATTGTTTGACACCTATTTTTAATTCCTTGGTAGTTTCCAGGTTTGAATTTGCTTCTGTGATTTGGAATTCAGTATCTGTAACTTAGGCTTTGATCATAGAATGTGTACAAAAAGATTTGCTTGAATTGTTTATGATAGATGGATTGGACGACGCGTGTATTATGACTATGAATGCTTACTAACTATATTTTCACTGAAGCTTTTATCCCACAGAAGAACTGTCCGTGACTTGGGATTCCTGCATAAGATCATTAATCGTGCCATTGACTCTTCAAGGCTTATTAGTAAAATTCATGTTCATGTTTCTTTCCGCGCTACGAGACAGTCCGCCTGTTTTTATATTTGTTCACCATGCAGTGTGTCATATCTTTCTCGTTTACAGACATTATACAACAGCATTGTGCCACCTCAAGTTGACATCACCACACCCCTTTCTACATATCGCTGGCAGTTGGATGAACTTTTGGTCACCTCATAGCGTATCAGTGTATATGCAAATTTATTTTAAATAGGAGTATGATTTTTGTTCAAGAGTTTCCATTTGTACGAGTTGGTGCACCTAAGAGAAGGCCGTCTGGCTGTTTTAGGGCACCCGAAAAATAAAGATTATTATCGCCGCCGCCGCCGCCGCCGCCGTCGTCGCCGTCGGCGGCGGCGGCGGCGTCGTTGGTCGCATGTTTCGAGCATACGCGCGCCATGTATTTAAGTTTCCGCACTGCACCCTGCAGAATGGAAGTCGATTTTTCGCGAAATTAATGTTGAAACTGAGTGCGGTTTCTTTTTTCTTCTGTCTTCCCGGCTCGGTCGGTTTGTTTTGTGACGCTGAGAAAAGGAATAAATCGTATATATGCGTCTATCTTTAGTTTTGTAACAGAGGTTCGAAAAAATAACCTACTGAATCTCAAATCGTTCTCCCAATACCAGTAAAACACCATAACCACAAAAAGTTTAAAAAGAAAAAACCTAAGCATTTCTTATGAGTTGTGAATGCGAAAGCATGAATGTCGTTCTTCCGCTCCCTTAGTTCGTCTGCGGCGTAGTGGCGTGGACGGCCACGTTTCGGCGGCGGACGGCCGTGAAGTAGCCGCGCCGCATTGAGCTCGGCCGTGCGGCCCCTCTGGAGTCTGCCCGGACGGGCTCTCTTGGCTTTGCCGCCACCGCTCTTTCCGTTTACAGGCGGCCGCGCCGCTGCGTGCGCTGCGCCGCCATGGAGAGGGCTTCTTTGGTGGCTTTTTTTTTTAATTACGCCGCACGAGAGCCAATGGGAGCCTCGATCCTTGATGACACGCGCCAGCCAATGGGAGCATAATCCATCAAAAATCGGCTTCACTTGGGAAAGGGGATTTTAGGAGCCGTTTGGCCAGCGTTTGGCGGGGTCTCAAAGCTGATGATGTCGGTTCGCTCCATGGGACAGTAAATGCGTTCGCATTAAAAGACATGAAAGTATTGTGTTTTTCGGAAAGCGCAGGAGAAACCCCCCCCCGGCGATCTCTAAGCCAAGCGCTCCATGTCTACAAGAGGACAGCATATCCGCTCACCGTTTTGCCAATCGCAGCGCCCGACCGAACACGAAGGAAAACTCCGCCTGCATGCATCAAGGACCGATGCGAACGTCTCCTCCTTCGAACCTCCGTTACAAAACTAAAGATAGACGCATATATACGATTTATTCCTTTTCTCAGCGTTACAAAACAAACCGACCGAGCCAGGAAGACAGAAGAAAAAAGAAACCGCACTCAGTTTCAACATTAATTTCGCGAAATATCGATTCGTTTAATCCTCCCGCAAAGTGTTAAGTTGCTCTTGTATAACACTATATTTGTATCACATTTAAACTACTGTCATCTAATATGGGGCACCACGACAAAAACAAATCTTTATAGAATATTTTTATTGCAAAAAAGGGCGATAAGACTTGTATGCAGTGTACCCCATGACTTTCACGGGGACCTAATTTTTGCTAATCTGGGGATAATGAAAATACAGGAATATTACAAATATAGACTTCCCATGAAATATAAACAAGAATATACCGAGAGTAAAAGTTTCTTAATCGACTTGGCTTCCCTCAGAAAAGAACCGGAAACACATATCCTTCGTCACCCTGACCCTTGGATAATAGATACATCGCGTACTGACTACGGCCTTCAGATGATTAGAAGAACCCTGCCTTCATTGCTCAACACTTTCTCGCATTCCAATGTTGATATAGTATCTTTAACCAGCGGCGTAGACTTTCCATTTTCCCGGAGGGGGCAGGCTGAGAAGTTCCCCGGGGGGGGGGGGGGGGGCTGCTGCGCGTTATCTTTTCGCCAGAACTGGAGATTGAAGCTAGCGAAAGCACACTATGATTCCATTTCCCATGTATTTTGTCAATAAAGGCACCGTGGGCGTTATTTTGTTTACATCCCACTACTAGAAGCTCGTTACATGGCGCGTAAACAGCGTCTCAGTAAGGATCACGGCCCGGGCCCGGGAGGGGGCTCTGCCTCCCCGGATCTCACCAGGGAGGCACGAGCCCCGATGCCCCCCCGTAGTCTACGCCTATGCCTTTAACCCCACGTGAGATCCGTGAATATTTTCTTTGAAATAATGTCGTGTTCACTTTTTTGTATTTTGCAAGTCCATTTTCTTCATTGTGTGTGACTGATATCTAGTTGGCATTTTCGGCCCAGTGTTTGCTTTTCTTCCTTTTGTTTTTTTATTCCTGTTTTGCATTAGTGGACTTCTTTGCTTTGTACAATTTTTGACACCGCTGCGTTCCTGTGAGGGAGCTGGGGACGAGTCAAGCTCCTTGTAAGCTTTTTTCCCCAGCTCCCACCATATATACGTGTATATGGTAAAATAAACTATTATTATTATTATTATTATTATTATTACTTCCATTCTGCAGGGTGCTGTGCGGAAACTTAAATACATGGCGCGCGTATGCTCGAAACATGCGAGTCCTCCCACACGCGGCAAACACTCTAGGCTACTCTCGTACAAAAAAAAAATGAAAAGGTTTTCCGTTTACGATTACGAGAGTTGGTTCTCGTGTTCTCCGGCGGCTGATAGAAAGGGGAGAACCGCTCGAGGACAAAACGCGCCCCGTATTGAGGACAAACGGTGAATGCTTGCTTGCGCCGAGCACGAGCGGAACTTCTCGGCGTCCCGCCGCCATGGCACGTCACGGAGCTTAGCTCTCCAACGACAACACCACAACAATGGGGACGAAACAATTATCGCGACCTCGCGTCCCACCAATTGCTTTCTTCCTCCTTCTTGCTGTTTGTCTTGGACGCCGCCGAGCATACACCGCGTATTCGCGCCGGCGTGGTGTGTGTAAGTATCTGTGTGTTTGTAAAAACTTGTCTCCGACGCGCTTCGTGCATGCAGTCGCCGTTGTGTACATACACGTGTACACGCGCGCACGCACACTCGGCACGGTTCCACCCCTTGTAATTGGAATTTCCATTGCCCTGTTACGCACGTTCCTTCAACTCTATTTATCGCGAACGACGTGAACGGGTGCCGACACCGCGTCACAAATCAGCGTCCGGCGGCTAAGAGCGCATGGAGACAAAAGAAACTATAGTGCCCGGGTACACGCCCGTTCCCTCAAATATTGGGGGCGCACCCGATGGTGGTAAGCGAAAAGTGTGAGAGGTAATCTCGTGGAAAAGCGTTTAGCGCAACAAACTTTCCGACGTGAGTTCCGTCATTCCACCCCTGACAGGCGGTAACGAACCAGACGATCGTTGAGCAAGTTTATTGTTTGTCGTTCTTGTATTTTCGTTTAAGCAGAGGGGATAGTATTCAGTTATTTATTTATTTTGCTGTGTGCTCTCAGAAGAAGTCAGTCTTCTCCCTTCAAAGTACCTAGGTCGTTGATTTTCCGGTGTTGATTTATAAGAAAAATCGGCGGATTTTTTCGGTCTTTATTAATTTTTGCAACTTTCGGTGATTTCGGTTGTCTCTTTCGGGCGGACGCTAAACTCGGAAACAATCGCAAAGAAAAAAAAGAATCATGAAAAACATATAGAGTTCAAATCTAAAAAGCAATGTTTTAACAACAAAAGTTCTAGCAGGAGCAAAATTTTCCAAAAACAGTTTTTCGGTTTTAGTATGATGTTCAGAAAATAAAGTATAATCACCAACCGTGCCAGTTCTCAAAATTACAGAGCCCCCCCCCCCCCCCCCCTTCTTATGCCCGTTCCGTGTGGACCCCGCACGGAACGGATTTCGTTCCGTGTGGAAACCACACGGAACGAAAAATCATGGCGTAGTGTATTTTCAGTGCAACAACGGGCACTAGCGCATTTTTAATATTATGATGAGCTGTAAAAGCGCTTTAACGGTATGTGGTTTCGAACACAAAATGTGGAATTAAGAATTAAAAAAAACGCAATAAAAAAGCTTTTTTTTTAAGAGCACAGATGAGACACGTCCTTTTTCCCGTAATTTGTCCACTGCAAGAAAAATATTCGTGCAATATTCACGCCGTTAGACGCAATTTAGGTGGAGGTCACGGCCCGTTCTAAGCCCCGCCCACAAATCAGTTGCCCCGCCGATTACTACTGGATTCGCTTGGCTGCTCGGCCGAACTAGCTAACAAGCCTGGTGTCTCCCTTTCTCAACATCCGGCGCGACTAGTCTGGCGATGGTGCCTGGAACGCGTCTTCGACTGATGTCTTTACCGCGTCCATAACACTGGTCTCTGAATTTCCGTTTGGTGACATCATAAAAGGGTCATGCTGTCGCCGGTGGCGATCCTGGCGGCGTTCCAGCAACGGTGGTGGATGTAGCAGACGCCTGTTTTGCTGCAGGTCGTTCTCTGGTGTGACAGTCCACGGAAGCTTCAGCGGCCTGAAGTTGGGACACCATGACGACAGTGACACTCGCGTTCGCTCGTGCTTTTCGCCAGCATTTCTACGACCAACCGCCAGGATCGCGACATCCGACAGCATGACACTCCGGCTTTTCTGACGTCATTTGTTGCTACTTCGGGACCACTTTTGATGTATGGGCAGGATAGGACGCTAAACACACCAATCGGAGACGCATTCCAGGCACCATAGTCTGGCGTCTGAAAACGCCAGCCAGTCGTGCGAGCAGAGGCGCGGCAGCCTCTGGCATCGTCTGCTATTTCACTACCGTCTATCATCGTCTGCCATGCCCGCAGGACGCGGACATGAAGGCTGCCCGTTGGCGTCCGTTTTCGCCTTCGTCCGTCTGCTATTCCGCCCCGTCTCAAAACGTATACAACGCTCGCAAGACTCGACCGTAAAAGCGGCGTTCTAGCGTTCCATCATACGCGAGGGACGGACCAATACAAGCGTCTGTCAGCGTCCGTCGATGTGCGGTAAAAAGCAACCGAGAGGACTGAAAAAAAGCAACAAAATTAAAATGCAGTCATTTCAGCTTTTATGTTAGGTGTAAGTGTTAGCTAGAACACAAACGAACATAAAAGATAGAAAGGGACAAACACACCGCTGTTTGTTTGTCACGTGACCCCCCCCCCTCCCCGAGGTCACTTGACCCACCACCCCAGTACCCTTCCCTCCTCCTCCTCAAGAGCTGCGCTCTAATTCGGCGTTACGGGGAGTTGTAAACTGCTTTCACTTTTTCTGATTATGTTATTGTTTTTTGTTTTTCTTTCATGACATCCACGAGCAAAGTGAGGGAGCGTCATGACAGACAATTAAAACGTTACCTTGCAAACTATTTGCTTTGGCAGGCCAGGTGCACTGCAAAGCTTGAGAGCTACTTGCCTTTCGAAGCGAAATGATCAGAACGTACCTGGACTAACCTGATACGACCCGTACGCCAGATTACCTCCAGCCAAAGGGCTCGCAAATTCCTACCTGGGTAGCAGGGTTGCGCAGTATCGCGATGCAAATGTATAGCGATAGTATTTTAGAAATACATTTAGTATCTGTATTTCAGTATCGCGATACATTTTTTTCACCAGTGTCTGTATTCCTGTATCGAGATACATTTGGAATGTTTCTTGGTATCGCGATACAATCAGGATGAAATGTATTTCGTTACATTTCTTGACAAAAACTCTCCCCCCACTCCAAAAAAAAAAAAAGTCCGTACGCATTTTTTAGGGCATTAGGATTAAGGAGATTCATTCATTCAATCATTCATTCATTTGTTTATTTTTTGTGCTCATGAACAGCTTGACGCCTTGACAATGATGCACAACAAAATGTTCACAGGTTAGTTACAAAAGTCTTAAAAGCTACGAAATTTGGGTTAAAAACATCAATATCTGCTCCACTGAGGGTATTGTAGAAGCGTTGAGTACGGGTCATGGGACTGGTTGGGATGATATGAATCAAGGGCAGATGCAGGAATTTCCTGAGGGAGGGAGGGGGCCTCAGGTGTTGGTCAGCTTACTATATGTTTAGGAACCCCTCCCCTCTTCCTCGTTTCACGCCCTAAATTTTACATATGCAGAAATCAAGAGGGGGTCAGGACATCCGGACCCCCCTCTAAATCCGCCCCTGATGTGAATAACATGGAAAGTCGGAGAAACCCGCAAAACTCGACTCGAAACGTGAATATTAATAGCAGATTGAGATCTGGGCAATCAATTGATCCGTAACAAGGTGTTGAACTGGGCGAGTTGGTAAAGGTTTGACATGGTGGGTGTAACAGCTTCAAAAAACGAGGACGATGAAAGGAAGAGACACGACAAGACAACAGCTGCGTTGTCCTGTCGTGTCTGTTCCTTTCATCGTCCTCGTTTCTTGAAGCTGTTACATCCACCATGTCGATCAATTGATCCATTAATACATTTATACAGGAAAACGAGATCGCGCTCACGCCGTATAGAACTCAAAGTAGGGCATTTGCATCGTTCCAACAGTCTCGCATAAGAGTAGTAAACAGTACGACCAAAGTAACAATCATAGAATATTAAAAAACCGCTTTTGAACATTTTCAATCATCTCTTGGCTCGTAAACCTACTAAGAGGAAAACTCCCACTTGGGTCGGATTAATGAGAAATATAACCGTAGAATACACATGCTGGGATATTGTTACTATGCTAACCAAGGTTCCTTCCGATTCTCCCAACTACTTTTCCATGCGTCCTCTTCTCTCTACCAAAAGAGTTGCGTAGTCGGGGACTCGAACCAGGTGGCGTGCCAGGAGTATAGAGTAAGAGCATCTTCTGCCGCAGGTCCTTAGGTAGGGATTTCTTGGGTCATTGTTTGCTGGCATCCAATGCCCGCTGCTAGCCGTCTCTCTCGCCTTAGCGTACGCAGTACACCCAGCCGGCGGAGCTGAGTCATAGTCCGTTGCAGCACGAGCCTGGCGGTGGTTGGCTTGAAATAGTAGAATGACTCATACAGTGATGCTCAACACTTACTCGAATGCGTCTGCGGCTGCGCCTGTAATATTGCACGGCTCAAGGGTACGTCATCAGACGACGTGAACGTGACCCGCTGTTCTGGGGATCCGAAACCCTGGAAGGAGGCCAGACATCCTCGCTGTGCCGACCCAGACTTCGTACACGTGCGACTCGCCTCGAGCGCGCTGTTTCTCGGAGAGCTCGCACCTGTGCCGGCAAGATCAGGTCGCAATCCACGAGGTCTCTGTTTGGATAATGCTAGACGAAACTTGAGGACTGCAATCCATGCGTCGGTGGCAGAGGGACGACAGAAAGGACCTTCACAACAGGGATGCCACCGTATCGTTTTTTCAACCATCCTAGATGATAAGACATGTGTTCCAGGATGCTTCAGGTGGTCCACTATTCTCGAAAATTCCAAATGACACTGCCTGCACGATCTTCAACGAGGTAGCCTACAACAAAAGTACGTATTGGCCTTTCAAACAGCAGCGTGGTAAAGTTTCATGTTCAAGGCCAGACCTACAGATAAAGAATACCAGTTCATTCCACCGTGACATCATGTGATCAATGTTGACAGGGGCGTCCTTATCGGACAGGGGCGTGGGGACGATATGGTGGGATTAAGGGTGACATAGAATTTATTTAGAGGTCGAAGTCTTTTCGCATCCCTCGTCAGACAGTCAGGGAGCCAGGGAAGGGACCGCGTTCAGTCTTTGATGGAACGTTTTTTTGAGCCCATTGAAGACTCCTCGTCGCTCGAAACCACTACCTTCAAGGCAAAGTGCCGAGCCTACGGGAAAGTAATTTCGGGATCAAAAACTTCCACTTCAAGCATCAAGCTTCATCTCAGTTGGCATCTCAAACGAATTTGAAAAATATATTGCAGTATCCGTATTTCTGTATTTGTATTTCTGCCCTCCCTAAAAGAATTCCTGGAATTGTATTTCCAAAGACTTTTTGCCTCTATTTCAAATGTATTTCCGATACGTATCGCGATACCTTTTTACAGATATATTTTAGTATCAGTATTTAGCTACTATTTTAATGTATCCCAGTATTTGTATTTCCAAATACATTTTTGAGTATCTCTGCCCAACCCTGCTGTGTACGCATCTTCTCGGTATTGAAGCCATGGTCGCAATCACAGCGGTAGCCCAATTCACAGAGCAGCGGAGACGATTTAAGGGGAACCAACATCTTTATTCAGCATCAACAAGCGCAAGGAAAGAAATCAAGCCAGGTCGATCAAAATAGTTGATGTGGAACGCTAGGCTTAGGCCAAACTCTCTACGACAACAAGCACTCGCACAGCGCTTCTGGAGGTGCGTACTTGCGACAGTTGTTTGCTGCAAGCTATAGGTTGATAAGACCTTCCTCTAAACACTCCTGTGAACTTAAAACGACCCGCACTCATGAAAATTCACTTCGCGGACGCCTGCAGCCATATTTGTTACCGTTTGAAACCGTTACGGAATGTCAATCTCGGGATATTTTTGAAAACAATAATGACTCTCTCTATAATATTTGTGTCTCAAACATAAAAGAAACAGTCAATTAAAATACTATTATGGCACGGAGATACACATTTACAACCGACCTTTTACAAGTCAATCATATCTCTGCCAATGAGAGATGGAAGCACCTTGTTAGCACTGGGCGGGGCTTAGAGTGCTGGGACCTTCACATTCTGCATCTAAATTGCGTCTACCAAGTAAATATTGCTCGGAGAAAAACATTTTTTTTTCGTGTATATTTTTTTATTGGCGCGTCCCTTTAGAAAAATGTTATTTTTTCATTGCAGTGTCCCTTTAAGGTCTCAGATGTCAGATGGGGAATCCAATAGCATCCTTGGTGAGGGTTTTCGTACGAGCCCAGGGGGACTCGAATGAAGTGTTCCTTGAAGGGGGCGATGTCTCAGCGATCACGTCATCTATCAACACCTCCCTGACGACAAAGCCAAGAACAATTTATTCGTCCAGAAAAAAGTTCCCGTGTAAATATTAAAATACAAACTCTTTCAGTTTTCTGATGACACGGTAATTGGGTATTCAAACCAAAAATTATGAAGAGGCAGTCGGTGTAATAAAATATATTGAATAGAGTGCAATGGTACAATGATCAGTTTCTTGTGTAATTAGATATTTATAAATTCTCATAAAAGCAAGATAATGTGCTTTCGGTATCTGAGGGTAGTGATATATTCAAAATACTAATAAGGATGCACAAAAATAAACAGCAGCAACTAATCCTGTCTTAAGCTGCCCCTCGAGTAGAACATTTACATCTAACATATTTTACGACACTAAAAGTGCTGAGACTCTTAATTAGTTATTAACCGGTCTTTTTAACTTAGCTGGCCGATATGCAATACAACATAAAGTAGACGCTGTAGAAATGGTACTCACATTTTGTTAGAGAAATATAAAACTAGAATATATCCGGAAGAAGATTGACAGAAATACAGCCCACAATAAACAAAAAAGATTATGTAATAAAGTACACGTTCCATAAACTAGCAGTTGTACAGAGCAAATCACATTCTGCTAAATTCTAAGGCTTTCCAGCGCTGAAACATGGGGAAAACATTTTCACAAAATTTCGAGGACACCTAAGCACTTCTTATGAGTTGTGATTGCGAAAGCATGAATGTCGTTCTTCCGCTCCCTTAGTTCGTCTGCGGTGTACTGGCGTGGACGGCCGCGTTTCGCTACTGCCGAGGTTGCGGCCGCCGACGATATAGATGCCTCAGGCGCCGCCATGTTCCTCGGCGCCGAGAGGAACAGAAGCAGCCGCAGCCCCTCCCCCCCCCCCTCCGGCAACGCCTGACACGAGAGCGGCGGCCGAGCGCGCGCTCTCGTGAAGCAGCCGCCAATGGCTATCCGGGAGCCGTTTTGCTCAGCCAATGGGAGAATAGGCACTTCTTTCGCGTTTTTTCGCGGTTACAGACGCCGCCGGCTCCTCTCCATGGGATAGTTAATGCTTGTGGAAATCTGGCTGCCCTCCCCGCACCGACCCTCCGGGCCCCAATTTCCGGCAGAGGCTTAGCGCGCCATACCTCCGAGATAGCGTCACGCCTCGGGGGAGCGGCCCTGGCCTCGCGTTCCACAAGGTCCGGCTGGACCGCTCCCCTAAGCCAACTGACGTCACGGGACTGGCTTCCCAAGACAAAGGGACGCAAGGCTTTAAAAGGGGAAGCCGGACAAGAGGGAACGGCGCTCTCTTCGACGGTGACGCTCGCTTGGACGGCGAGGCTCTCGAACGGCGGACGGCAAGCGTGCAGCGGGACAGGAGACGAAGACGCTGGCGCGGGATTCGACGGGAGACGGACGCTGGAGCGGGGGAGTGCGGGCGCGACGTCGAGTGGCGGACTCGACGAACGGACCGGACGGCGAACCTGGGCAACGACGTCCCCTTGACGCGGTGTTGACGACCACCGCTGGGACTTGGAAAAGCTGCACTGGCAGCGGACTCCCCCTCGGCCTGGCTGATGACCGTTCCCCAATCCCGAAACCCCCAAGGCAATGAGTGAGTGATTAAACCCTTTTGCCGAGAGCGAAGTATTGCTGTGTCATATTCATCCGGGAACAGGGTCTGAGGGAATCGGACTTAGATGCCCGCATAAACTGGCGCCGCAACGTGGGGGCCTGATATTTGATCAGGCAGGCATTCCGATTCCAAACCTGTTTCCGGTTGAATTAGGGCACTGTTTCGCGCTCTTTTTGGGGGTCATCTTTGTTGCGGGAGCGCCGCACGAAGTTCCGTCGCGGGCGCGCCGCACGAAGGTCCTGACATGATCGCCTACCTGACGAGGAGGCGCGGACCTTGACCGTTGTCTTTAGGGATTAACCCTTTGTCCCAGCCTGTCAGGAATTTACTTATCCCCGTTACGAGAAGCGCCTTGAGTATTTGCTGTTCAGCGCACCGTTGGATGCTGGCAGGTTGATCCTGCTACGCAAGAGCGCTGTGTGCGTCGAAATTACCGCACTTTTCGAGGCCTGTAGCGTCGGGCGTCACCCCACCTACGCCTCCGGCCGTTCACGTCTGCTGGGAAAGATGCCAGCTCACGGTTTGGGGCATGTGTCGCGCCTAACCGCCTTTGCTCGCGTATCGATGTAATGTTTTGGAACGCTTGTTACCGATCGGACGCGTTAGAGAGCCATCGCTCTGGGTGGAGAACGCTCCCATTGCGGATGGCGGTTGCACGGACTGTGTTTGGAAATTATTCCCGCATTGCATTTTGTCCGGGAGGAGACTAGCGTCTCGGTTTGACCGCATGCTAGCTCCCAGTTGGCCTTGCTTGAGCTGTCAGCGCGGTTTTGAGCTTCGTTAGTTGACAGCGTTTTAAGGTACGGTATGCGCTCTTGTGGTTCCGACCAAGATCGCTTTGAACGAGTACCTTGTGGCCAGAGGCTACATTTAGGGGCTAAGCCCACTAAATCGTGCCGGATACGCGATGTCTGGTGCGCAGACGTCGGAATCCAGAAAACCACCGAGTTTCCGTTTTCACTTTATCAGTGGCTGTGCGCGTGTAATGCTCCGTGGAGTCCAGTTTGACGCGATGGGCATGACCCGTGCGTATCTGGATCGTAGAGTCGTGAGGTTGATCCCGTTTGATTGTGCGCACAGTTGGTTCCGGATCCTCACACCGCCATATCGATGGTTGAGCCTCGCGGCGGGAGTTACTCTTTCATTTCGTTTTCTCCGTCTCCGGAGGAGCGGCGGCGAGCGCGCGCTTTGCGCTGCCGCCGGATACAGATACGGCTCTCGGCCGTGGTTGGGTTCGCGTTGGGACGCGAGGGCGTAGAGAGCGTAATTGGTCGTGCAGAGACCTGGGTTAGAGATGAAATTATAAATTTAGGGGAGAAAAGACAGCTAGGTGGGGAAAGAGCTGTGCTCGTGCAGTGAAGAGCTGCACGAGGGGAGTGGCGGTCTTGTGAGGATGTGACGAGTTGTTCATAGTTTTATCCTGTACAGATGCGCGGTTGGCCCGGGAAAACGTACGGTTCACGTCGGCGGGTACGTGCCCGGGAAGCCTAGAAATTATGGCAGCGGCATGGCCGTCGGCGGCCTATAACTGTTGTGCGTTGGGTCAGCCCGTCGCTGTACAAACTGCAGCCTTTGCATGAATGGGTAGCGGGTGTTGGAATCCAGCGGTAAATGCGGTAGACACTTCGACGCTGCGGAAACTGTTTATGCAGAGCAAACATAGTTTATTAGCTCGTCCATTTCCAAGACCGGCCGGTTAGATTATTTGGCATTTCGGTGTCGCGCTCGTTGCGCGGAAGTTGAAAGGTGCGCGTGTGGGATACTTACATTGTTCGAACCCTGCCTGTCCTCACAGTCGCAAGAAGACTTTTCAGTTATGCGGCGTCTTGACTTGGTTGGGGGCGAGCTTTGTGCGTAACCTACTGCGTTTGTATGTGGAGACGTTGCTCGAGTCGAGAACGTCGAAGAGTCGCGAGACGCGTTGACGGCGTACTTTTATTGCTCGATCCCGGCCGGACTTGACATCAGCAGGAAGACTTTTAGTTATGCGGTGTCGGGGTTTGACCGGGGGAGAACTCTAACGTGCGCCGATGCGCTTGTCGCGGCTGTCGAGCCCGTGCGGGGTTCGGTGCGGACCGCCGTTACGCGCTCGTCGCTCCTGTTGGGTGGTCGCCTCCGAGCAGTGAAGCGGTAACGTCTGGTACATGCCGAGACGTTACGGACATAGCCATGTAAATAGCCTGTCCGATTAGATCTGCTGTCCGCACGATCTAGATACTGTTCCCTTTGTACTGGTATTAATGACCGGTACAACGGAACACCAGCCTCTCAGTAAGGTGATTATCCCTTCTGATGATGGCGTGCTGCGTAGCTTGCCCGTAGCGTGTTTGTAGCTCAAGTGTCGCGAACGCCGAGTGCATGAGTACCCGTCTTGAGTAATTGCTACTGTTGGCAGCGTGTTTGTTCTCCGTAGATATTTCGAGTCGCACCTCGCGAACGGGGCTGGATTTGTGGCCGTTTCTGTCTTACGGGTGGTTATAGTTTTTTGAGGTTTCGTGCGTTCTTCGCGAATGTGTTGGAGATTAATATTGTTGTCAGAGGTGTGCGGTCCTGCCGCTCTGGTAGATTGTTTTCCGTTTTAAAAGAATGCGGTTGAGTTTTATAGGAGCAAACGTTGTATAATGGGCGTATGTACGATGTGAGTATACAGCGAGTGCTTATGCTTTTTAGTTGAGGAATAGTTTTCCTCTTACGTACCTCTCGAACGTGTAGCGTGACGTTCTTGATGATTGCCTGCCGGTTAGTATTGAAATGAAGAGTTTGGTTTTTATTTCGTGGCATGTCCAACGATCGAAAGATTTTGGTTTCGTCGCGCCGTTTGATATAGCGTGCCGGTATTCGTTTTTGCGCGATTCGCTGTCTGGAATATTATGGACGGAAGCGAACTTTAAGAGCCGGCGTGTGTGTGTGTGCCTGAGTGCCCGTGCGTGTTGTGAGCTGTGGTGCTCCGGACTGGTTCCGTGGACCGTGCTCCGTCGGTCGCGGGCTTCCCAGCGGATGAACGTTCACCGCTGGCCTGCCTGGTTTGATGCCACCACCACTATCATCGAGGGTGTTCGTCATCATCGGTGACACTCAGCTGAACGAGTTTCCTGCCTGAGGTCCTGGGGACCACGCAACCTTGGGCCCCCCCAAGTCCGAGCCTTGAGGGGAGGGAGGTGTGGAGATCTGGCTGCCCTCCCCGCACCGACCCTCCGGGCCCCAATTTCCGGCAGAGGCTTAGCGCGCCATACCTCCGAGATAGCGTCACGCCTCGGGGGAGCGGCCCTGGCCTCGCGTTCCACAAGGTCCGGCTGGACCGCTCCCCTAAGCCAACTGACGTCACGGGACTGGCTTCCCAAGACAGAAGGGACCGAAGGCTTTAAAAGGGGAAGCCGGACAAAGGAAGGCGCTCTCTTCGACGGTGACGCTCGCTCGGACGGCGAGGCTCTCGAACGGCGGACGGCAAGCGTGCAGCGGGACAGGAGAGGAAGACGCTGGCGCGGGATTCGACGGGAGACGGACGCTGGAGCGGGGGAGTGCGGGCGCGACGTCGAGTGGCGGACTCGACGAACGGACCGGACGGCGAACCTGGGCAACGACGTCCCCTTGACGCGGTGTTGACGACCACCGCTGGGACTTGGAAAAGCTGCACTGGCAGCGGACTCCCCCCTGGCCTGGCTGATGACCGTTCCCCAATCCCGAAACCCCCCAAGGCAATGAGTGAGTGATTAAACCCTTTTGCCGAGAGCGAAGTATTGCTGTGTCATATTCATCCGGGAACAGGGTCGGAGGGAATCGG
>JAZHYW010005751.1:0-15926 GCA_037355805.1 Ixodes ricinus
TCTGGAACTCCAACGGCCATTTCAACTCCTGCAGCCCAAACGCATAGAGATCATACATACTAACTCTAGAGGAAAAGGTCCGCCATTTTCCCATGCATTCTGGCTGCCGCAAGCGGCGGAGCATGCAGGCAGACCTTCGGGGTCCCACACATGGTTACCAACTGCCTTCGTTTGGCTGTGTTCCGAGATTTTGAGGGCGCGAATGAAAAAAACGTCTGACTCAGCGTTTGTACAATACGGTTCTGCGGTTTTATTATCCCTCTGAAGGCGACTGCGCATGGAGGGAAGGAACCTGACCCTCGGGCCCGGCCGGCGCGCCGCGCTGTTTACTCGAACGCGCGCCGGAGAACCAGAGATGGAGCGCGCTAGGTGCCTCGACGTCTCAGATAAAATATATGGCGGAGGCGGGCGGAGGCCGCAACAATATCATCAGAGCAGTTTCATGAACTTCAACGATCCACGAACTTACCGGTGGAAAGATATTCGCGTTCCTTTCGAAGCTTTCTTTTGCATAGCGCGCAGACGTACGACCTCTCGTCAACACTAAACTAAACCAGATAACCGGCTTCGCTGGCCGCGCTGGCCGCGTCCCAGGAATACGAAACCGCGCAACTACCTGATTTCCGAGGTATCGACAGAAGGAAGTTAATGCAGCGTAAGGAGTACACTTATTTTTATAAACCTTAGAATAGCTCAGAGTTTAGTTTCCAACGTTCAATTATCACTGTCTATTTTGCAGGGAGTTTTCAGTCTTCGCGATTACCATTGCGACTTCGTCGTCCTTCAGCTGGTAACATTGGTTTCTTTCTCTCGTGTTCTGTCGTTCTCTTTCGCGATCTTTCACTCGGGCCCCCGGATGTCAGCGCACAGGATTTGCCACTCCTCCTCACCCACCTTACCCCCTGGCCCAACGGAAGCTGATTGCAATAGCGATGGTCCTGCGCAGTGGTCAAGAGTCTCTTTTCCTTTTTATCTATTTTTATTTCTTAGAACGATGCGAAGAAAATCGATATTGTATTAATAACAATAAAAATGTCACTTATAATAATAATGTAAAACATTACAAAAAGTGAGTAAATCTTAGGTTTTATTTAAACTTTCGCTTGTTTCTTTTTTTGGTGTAAAACCGAAACCGAAACTAACCTGCAAGCAATGCTTCTTTCGTCGTATTTGTTTGTCTGCGTGTGTGTGCGTACATGCGCGTGCGTGTGTGGGTATGTGCGCGCGCGTGGATGCGTCCGCGTGCATGCGTGTGTGCGTGTGTGCGGCTCTGCTTCGTGCGTCTCACGCTCGGGCGTGCGTTTGCGCGTGTGCATGCGTGTGTACATGCGTGCGCACGTGTATTTGTGTGTCTGCGCGCGCGCATGCGTCGGTTTCTGCGTTCTATTGCACTGCGCCAGCAAGAAGACCAATTGGATATCCCTGGACACTGTTAAAAACACTAACTTATTGATTATTATTACTATTAATATATATTATTACTATTATTGTTGTTATTATTGTTGTTGTTATTGAAACAGCCCTGAGTCTTTAGACTAAGGGCCATAGAATTTTCTATAGGTGGGTCAAGAAAATGTATTGGTTCCCAGTTTTTAGACTCGAAATAATGAAATTTTCTATAGGCGGGAAAAGAAAATTGATTAGTTCCCAGTCTTTAGACATAGGACTCCAAACTTTTCTATAGCTGGCTGTAGCTGTATTTATAAATTTTAAGGCCGACCGTGCAAAGCTACAGGATGTGATAGCCTGCCATTGAATTTTCCATAGACGACCATAGACCATTTTTGTATGGGATGTCTCGGACTGGTTTAATATGGGTTTTGCCTCTTTATGTGTGTGAGTTTTTGTCATATTCTCAAATGAAAATTTTACCCAGGTTCACATTGTCATGCGACAGGTTCTAGCAGCATGTCATGAATATTTGTTAAACATTTTCACTATATTTTGATTTCATGTTGTCAGATACAAACTCGAGACTCACTGATTTTCTTACTGTACACTTCCATTAATAAATATTTGTAAAAAATGCTAGCCTTGAGCATTTCGCCCTGGTTTCCAGTTTGTGAGCATGAAGTGATTTGTAAGAAAATTAAATATGAACTCATATATAAACTTTTGTTTGCAAACATAAAAGCAGTATGCAAAAGATACACTTTATTATCAGCTATTTGCATAAATTACAACTGACATTATAAAAAACTACATCGCTAAAACTGTTGCTTTTCAAGCAGAAATCTTACCTGTATGTACATTATGGACAGAGCCATATATAAGCTTTCCAAAACCATTTCATATTATTTATTTAGCACTCCTCCTCTACACCCTTCACTAAATGTAGGGTGTAACACGAAAACGGCACCCCTTTCGGTAAAATTATGAGGGTGTATTACCAGATCTTTAGGTGTTAGAGGGGTGTAGCCGAGGGTGTAAGTTGCTACAAAACCCCTTTTACACCCTTAAAGGTGTAAAACTTTTACTGTGAAGGTTCTACCGCGTATATATTCGGACGCGTGAAGAACGCCGTTCAGTTACATTGTGATCGACCTATCGCAAACTCGTCCTGATAATTTCCGTGTGAGAGCAAAAATCTTGCCGGACGAGGGTCCGGAAGTCATGTACGACACGTCCGTCTCCTAATAAACCGCATCACCAAGCACGCAAGATTCTTGCACCTGTTGTCGGAAGCCAAATCGTGCAGGCAAAGGGAATCACTACTACGTCACTCCAAGGAGGAGCATCTGAAAATAATTAGGGAAATTTGTTTGAACCTGTGCGCCGGAAACCTCCCTCTCTCCGCGGATATAAAAAAGAAAGTGAAGAGATTTGCACCTGTCATACGGTCACTGGGAAATCGAAAAGAGCATGCACAAGAACGTTAGAAAGACAGTGGTATTGAAGGGAGGTTTCCTACCTCTTATCCTTCCTGCTCTTCTAGGCCTCCATATCAACGATCGGGGGAAGAGCCACCGCAAAGGCTATCGGAGTCTGAAAAGCATGAAAAAGTATCATCTCGTACCTTACACAGAGAACACTCCGAGATTCTGAAAGAAGACGACGAACCGGACGACATCAAGCTACAGAAAATAATTCAAACGCTACATAAAATGTTACGTCTGTACACGTCGAATAAGAGTAGCGCACACATCGACGAGGTTAGAGCTGACACCCATTAGCACGGAAGAACGGGCAACGCAGACGAGCGAGGAACAGCGTGGGGACGACCCTTCCGTCATATGGTGAATTCGGGTGGTCGCCTCTCGCCTCTGACCTCGATTCAGCAGAGCGCCCCCTCCTCGCCGCCAGAGCTACTCGGGATCCTTTTCAGCCGATCACAACTGCTGGCTTCAGAGCGCTCCGAGATTCTCAGACCAGTCACGGAATTAAAATTTCTTGACATTGGTAATGCATTAAAAACAACACGATCTTACAGCGTACGGTGGACGATTGAGCAAAATTTACGCTCGCAACGTGATGAAATAACGGTTGTGACGTAAATTGTTTTACGCACCGGCATGTAAAAAAAAAAGAAAAACAGCAGTATGCGATTTGATTTTTGCAGAACAGAACGAAAGCCAACGCTTGGAAACAGTTGTCAACTCATCGCGTTTTCGACAGTGAACGCGCTGCGATAGCGGTCATGCGTACGACAGAGCAGGCAAATATAAAATAGTTAATAAACCGCATTTTTCTCACGGCGAAATATCGTGCAAGCATCGCAATGTGACACAAATCACAGTGAATTATATTCGGCTCTCCCTTTATTTTACAACACAAACCTTTGAACGCACTTTAACCAAACCTGAAAATGTCTTGAAGCGACCCCAAAACCCGGTAAAACAGCGGCGAGCTCTGCGAGCTGTTTCGTCGTCGGTTAGGCTTAGCGGATTCACCGCCGTGAGATGAACGATCTCGTGAAAGCACTGGGAATACTTCACACGTCGACTTTTCCTGTTACGGTCGCAAACGAATGTCGTCCCGTCCGTTGTAATCCTCGCACCGTCGAATGCACAAGCACTTTGTTGAACCAGATATCAATCGCCGTCATGCTGGACCCCGCACACCATCACAGACCACCGCCGGCCATCGTCAACAAAACCACGTGATCACCGTCCAAGTACCACGTGACGCCTGCGCCGCTCCGCACTCCGCGGCTACAGACGGAGTACCAGGGAGCGCTCTGAGAGGGAGAGGCGCCCTCGGAATGAACCACCCGATCAGGCGACAGCACTCTCTTTCAACCACCCGATTTCGCGCGCTCTGGAAAGAGCGCTCGAGAGCGCGCAGAAAGAACCACGCGAATTCGCCATATAGTCAATTACTTGAGCAAAACCTATCGGCAAAAGGGTCGATCTCTTCTGGCTCCACTGAGGCCGGTGCTCGCCTAGGACCCGCAAACCTTGGAAATTTCGATCGACGAAAAACCTCTACGAGGGATCCAACATTGTGGACCTGGTTTCCTATTTAGTTTCACGCTCAAAGAAATTGCCAGTTCCGGCTCATTTCGATCGCGTCACGAGGTTATTGGTCAAAGAGAACCTGCCAGTGACCATCGTGAATCACGATCGCTTTAAAAGAAGGACCCTCAAAGCGCGGGCGACCATTCGTCGAGGTGCGTCTTCTTCTTCGGTCACTTCAGCACCGAAGCGCCTTCGTACCGCTTCCCCGGAGCAGCGGAGTGCAGGATCACCGACCTCATCGCCGACCGAACCGGCTCCTGCTGATCCCGTTTCTACCGCACCACCTCGTGCCTCGCAGCGCCTGGTCGAGAGAGCATGGAAGAAATTCTAGACAAGGATTACTTTAACGACGAGGAAATTCTTTCCGCTTTTCACCCACGACACCGGGTGAAAGTCGAGACGCTCCTCGGCGCGATTTCCTCGGTAATTGCCTACACCCCCGAGGGAACGCTGGTGGTTCACGGAGAGCCGCTCGAGGGATCCAGCATTGTAGAGCTTCTGCACTACGAGCTGTACAACAGGCAGCCTCCCTGGATGAGAGGCGCCATTTCCTCTCTCATCAATTGTCACCTGAACCTGACGGCGTTTCGAGCTCGACACTACCGACCAACAAAGCGGTGCGCCCAGAAAGCATGTCTTCGTCACAAAAGAAGGGGAGCAAAGCCGTCTACTACGAAGCAAGTCATCCAGCCTCTTTCGGTGGAATCAACAGGCTCGCACGACATACGGGACGAAGAACGGCGGAAAAGTTTCTAGAAGGCTCGGACGCATATACGCTGTTCAGGGAAACCAAGCGCCCTCGCGTTTACCGCAAAACGCTATCCTTGGGACTTCGAGACGTCTATCAGGCTGACCTAGTGGAAATTCAAAAAATTGCCAAATACAACGATGGAAAACGATATATTTTGTTTGTGATTGATACGTTCTCACGATTTCTCACCGTCGTCCCCATAGCTCGAAAGACGGGCGAGGAAGTTGTCAGGGCGTTGAAAATTGTCTTTCGCAAAATGGGGAAAAGCAAGCGTTTATGTACGGATCGTGGTCGTGAATTTTACGGAAGATTGGTCCTCTCGTTTCTGGAGAAAAACGACATTAAATTGTATTCCGTGAATTCGAAGCAAAAGGCTTCGATAGTGGAACGCGTACAACGCACCATAATGAGTCGGGTTTACAAGTACTTTGAGTATGCACGAACCAAACGCCTAATTGAAATCCTCCGGAAATCGTCAAATCTTATAATTTTAGCCACCACAGGACACTGAACGCTAGGCCGGTCGACGTTACCCCCAGAACCAGACCGAATTTTTCTTTCACTTGTTCCCCGATCCCGGTCGCGTGAAAATACCTAAATTTCGCGTGGGTGAGCATGTGCGCATCTCCAAAGATCGTCACCTTCTCGTGAAGAAGTACAAGCAGTCGTTCACGGACGAGGTGTTTATCGTGGACCGAATTCGATTAGGTGTGCCCAATACCTACCACCTAGTCGATATGGTGAGAAAAGAGCCCGTTCTCGGCTCTTTTTACGAGGCAGAACTGCAGCGCGTTTCCCTGGCCGAAAACAAGACCTGGATCGTGGAGAAGATTTTGAGACGCCGACGTGCGCCCCATCTGCAATACCTCGTAAAATGGAGGGGCTACGATTCCTCGCACAACAGTTGGGTTAATGCGAAGGATTTTGAGCAATAAAAGAGATGAAGAAAAAAATGTTCGTGTCCTTTACCCGATGCGTCGAGCGGTCGTGGGCTCTGTGCATGCGCGCAATACACAAACACGTAGCGAGTTTTATCATTTTTTATTCAAAAATTTTGACAGGAGCAATATAGCTTCACGATCGAGATTTATTCCGTACAATGAGGCTTTCCTTCCTCCGATCAGTCGCCGAATTTGATACACGTTCAGAGGACATCTTCGAAGGTACATGGACTCGCTGATGATGCAGCTGTCTTCACACTCGAGATCATATTTCCGGGGAGCAAGAACGTCCAGCTCATTGAGACATTGCTTCAGCGCCTCAGTCTGATTCCTGTCCAAATTTACACCGGCTCTTTTCGGATAGCCCTCTTTTGACCATACACGTATTGCCAGCACGGATGCAGGACACTGATGTACTTTGATCTCCTTGTTCAGACTCATCTCGAGCGTGCAATTTCCGTGCAGGCTCGCGTGCGACATGCTGACGCCGATGGTGATCACGCAGACAATTAGAAAGGAGCCCATGATGAAGGCGAGAAGAGACTTGACGGACGCGAGAAGAGACTTGACGGACGCGAGCGTCACCGCCATAATGACGGTGCGCCGTCGTCATATACCACATATATATAGGACATTGCGTAAACATGCGACAGTAATGTGGGGCGCCACGAGGCTACGAGGCCGCGAACACCGCTTGAATCGCGCGCGCGAAATCACGTGATAGGAAGACGAGCAACGTCACACGACCATGGTCACATGACCTGCGGCAATGACGCATTCTGTTTTTAACCGTATTACAAAAGCCAAGTAGCGCGCGGGACACCACGTGATCTGAATGCACACACCACGAACAACTAAGACGATTTAAGTGGTCTCGGAAGCAATGCGGTCGGAGCGTCGGCGGGCTGTTTCCTGTTTTTAAAAAAGTCAGTGCCACTGCGAGGCTTGACCGTTGTTGTGGATGAGTGTGGTCGCTTCATCTCGTGTGATTTCTTTTTGTTTAACCGCGACTGGCGGGTGATATGCGTGTACGCGCCCAACAGGGCTAGCGAAAGAAAAGTGTTTTTTTAGTTTTGAAAACATATTTACAGTGCGACAAGGTTGTCGTAGTCATGGGGGACTTTAATTGCGTCTGCAGCCCGGAAGACAGAGTATCGCCCAGAGCAAATCGCGATATCGGCGCAGAGGTGCTGACCGAAGCGTTGGAACAGCATTTCCTGGAAGATGTAGCGCGCGCCAGGGCGAGACGAGACAGACTCCAGTTTACATATTTTCAGGGGCGTCCCACTCTCGATTAGACCGCATTTACGTCTCCACCGAAGCTATCAGCAGTACGACAGATTATTTAGTGACGCCGCTTTTTTATACCGATCACTGCCTGGTGAGCGTGACGCTGGGAAAAAAGGAACTGCGCAGAAAGAAATTTGATTGGCAGCTCTGGAAAATAAACAACACTTTGCTGAAGGACAATGATTTTGCCAAGGCCGTTTTAGAAATATTTAACAAAATAACTGCGATGCAAGGGAGCGGTTTTCTCGAAAAGTGGGAATATTTTAAAGAAGTAAAGCAGGCCGCAGTCGAAAGGTCGTCTCAGTTACAGCGCGAGGCGCGCCGCGAGGAGAAAGAATTACAGAAGTATTGGCGAGAACTTTTCAGCATTGAAAGTGCTAACCCGGGCACGATGGGGGAGGAAATAAAGGAAGTTAGAACGAAACTGGATGGCTTTCACCAACAGAGCTACCGGGGAGCAGTTGTGCGTGCGCGGGCGGATAAGTTTTTGTTAGGCGAACAACCCACGCGGAGGGCCTTGGCCGACGAGAAGAAATACGCGATAACAAAAGAGATTCCCGCTATTTATCATGAAGGCGTTACGAGCAGCGATAAGGATTTTATTGAAAACGATTTTTTGTGTGTTACTACTCGGAGCTATTCGGCGGCGTAGATAAGTCTTTAAGGAGAGCTGACCTCGAAACGTTGTTGGAAAGAATGCCTAGGCTCGCTGACGACAAAAAAGAGTGGTTGGAAGAGCCGGTGACGCTCGAGGAGATCGAGCGCGCCATAGACGGTTTGTCGTCCCACAAAACGCCGGGACCTGACGGCCTTAGTGGAGAGTTTTATAAAACATTCAAGGATCCGTTGTCCTCTTTCATTTTAGAAGTGATTCGCGAGGCTTACTCTTTTAAAGCGTTGCCACCTTCCTTTTTACAAACGCACACCGTTTTTATCCCAAAGACGCCAGACGCGATACAGGCGAGACGCGTCACCGAATATCGACCAATCACTTTGTGCAACGTCGATTATAAAATATTTGCACGAGTTTTGACCAGCAGATTACAGCATGTCGTCAGAGAGCTAGTTGGTGAACACCAAACCTGTGGGATCCGGAGACGATTCATTCAAACAAACATTCATGTTGCGCGTACTATTTTAGAATCTGTCGAAAACGAAGCAGGCCAGGTAGCCATGATCCAAGTCGATTTGCAGAAAGCATTCGACCGCGTGCAGCATGATGTACTTTGGGCTGTTTTAAAGCGGGTAAATGTAGGTAATATTATTTTTGACGGGATCTGTATGGCGTACACCGGGTGCACCACCAAGTTAGTACTGAATCATTCTTTAACATCGAAAATACCCGTGTCGGCCTCTGTGAGGCAGGGGTGTCCCTTGTCCCCGTTGTTGTTCGCTTTGTATTTGGAGCCCTTATGTTTAAGCGTAATTCAAAGCAAGAATGTGAGAGGTTTTTTAATGGGTTCTGTAGAAACAAAGGTCTTGTCTTACGCGGACGATATCGCGCTGTTCTGTGCCGACAAAAAGAGTGTCGTTGAGGCTCTGGGTCTTTGCACGTCTTTCTGCGCTGCAACAGGGGCTGCGGTTAATCCGGACAAATGTGTTGGTTTATGGCATGGTACGTGGGCTACAACGCCAGCAGTGTACGAAGGGATACGATGGGACACTACCCCGAGCAAATACCTCGGGGCCCCGTTGCAGCACATGAAAAGCACAACACCATACTGGGAGGGTATAGTAAAGAAACTTAGGAAAAGCACATCCGGGTGGCGCAACCGCAATTTGTCTATTTTTGCTCGTGCAACTGTATGTAATGTATTTTTAACCGCCAAGCTATGGTATGTCCTCCAAGTCTTATGCTGTACGCGAAGCTGCATCCAGAAGATGCATCGAGTCTTCGCGCTCTTTGTTTGGTTGTCGGAGAGCGAACCGATGTGCCGAGACAATCTTTTTCGCCGTGTCTCCAAAGGAGGGGTAGGGCTCGCCCATCTTTTTGTTCGAAAGACCGTTTCTCGTTTTCTTTTCTTACGCGATCAACAGAATCCACTGTTGCAGGTTATGATCCAAACACGCTTAGCTCAATTTCTGCCGTCTTACCTTGTGTCTTCAGAGGTCGGTCCGCCCGCAAAGATGGGTGGGTTTATAAAGGAAGTTGTAGACTCCTTTCAATTTTTGGTAGTGAGATTTTCAATGGACTATTTGTCGAGTGTAACGCGCAAAAGATTGACCCGCGACCTTCTTGACGTACTTTTTCCGGTGCCACTTTACCGGCTGCCGTATGTGGCAGGTCCTGGACAAGACGTACTGACCCGTGTTAAGAAAATGTGTGTGCCGCCAGCGGTAAAAACGTTTTTCTTCCGTTTACACACTGCCACCTTGCCAGTGAAGGTGGGGCTTCAGGAGCGGGGCATGTACGTTCCTTGGGGTGTCAACTGCTTGTTGTGTCGACAGCCTGAGACCATTGAGCACGCTTTCCTGTATTGCTGGGACGCTGTCTTCTTTTGGGATGTTTTACAGCGAACCCTGAAAAAAGATATGTGCATTGATGAATACACCATTCGTTTTCTGCCCGTGGAGAAAGGTGAAACTGTGCCTTACGATCTGTTTATGGCCCTTGGATTGTACGGTCTGTGGAAGTCCCGTATGGCGGTGCGGCATGCCGAAGTCAGCCCAAAGTCGGCGCGTTTATTTTTTATTGAAGTTGTTTTGCAGGTCAAGAGTGTTTTAGAAATGAGTGAGACCCCACCCGAGTGGGTTGGCTTGTTAGGTGACTTAATAGGTATGAAGGAGTTTTAAGGATCGTTACGGCCCCAGGTGAGGGCACGTGGCGTTTTAGCCCCAGTGTCTTGTGAGTGTATTGCGTGTTTTGTGCAAATAAAGAAAAAAAATGTGCTCGTAGCTCAGACGGTAGAGTGTTGGGCCTACTGAGCAGAAGGTAGAGAGGTCGAGTCCTTAGCCGTTTTCAGCGATTAAAATGCGTTTACCGCGCAGCGATTCAAATAATGTCTTGTGACCGTCGTGTGACCGCAGCGCCCTCTGTTCGGATACAGCACGAACCCTGTGCGACATCACGTGAGCGCCCTCTGTCGGACGCAGCTCGAACCCCATCACACGTGAGACGCTCAGAGCGCCGCAATTCAAGTCCTATAGCGCCCACTGTCGTCCGAAGCTCGGACCCTGTGATATCACGTGGTTGTTATCAGATGATGACCGCAGCTGTGAACACCTGGTCAACCACGATTCTGGTTTGAGGTCTGAGGTTTGAGGTTTGCGGTAAGTGGCACGCTTCTGGCACGCGCCTAACACGCGACGCGCACCTGACTTCACACCTATACCGAGCACGTGACTCGAGGGCGGGACCTCGCTGAGCTCCGATTGGTCACTGGCCAACGCCCATGCCCTGTCATTGGTCCCTGGAATGGGAGAGAGGGAAGAGGCCCCGCCCTGCGGCTCTGTGATTGGTCGGGGCTGGCCCCGCCCCCTTGGGGCGTTGATTGACAGGTGCGTGAGTCTGGTACATGTTTGTTACTACTGCGTGCTCCACGTTGCACGTCGCCGTGCTCCAATCCAAGAGCGCAGTTTTGGGCTCCGCGCACAAGCAGTGTGGAACACACAAAGCTAACGCAAACACACAGCACTTGCGTTCGCTCCTATACGCAATACTAAAACTCACTACTGTTTCTCCGGCTTCCAACGCCAACGAAACGTGCTGCAGTGACCAGACGTGCAAGCAAGCAGGCGTTCCTTCGAACTGGAAAGGATAAAATTGGCAAAACGACCACGCAAAAAAAAATTTAAAACGAAAACAAAACAACAAAAACATTGTTATAATAAAAAACTTGATAATTAAAAATAACATTTTTTTTTTGGGGGGAGGGGGGGCATTTGTTTTTGAAGGATAGACACCACAAAACCGAAGGGTGCGGCCTCGTGCTCGGCCGGTTTTGACGGGTGGATAGAACCAAGCAAGAGAGCGAGCAGGCAGGCGGATCTGAGGGATTTCCGTGGCGCTTGATTTTTGGTGAACAATAAGAAATAATAATAATAAAAGAAAAGACCGATCGCAACGATGAAACAGAAGGGATACGGTTTTTCTCATTTATTTCTGAAGCTTTCTCTCGATGACTTGGGCGCTTGATTCATGTCGGAGCGGCTTGGACAGCTTACCGTCACTTGTATTTAATTACAAACATAATAAGCATTTACTTATAAAAGAAGTAAAGATTAGCATACTATTCGACAAAAAAGAATAATCTATACAGATAGGGACGTTAACTAAAAAGATACAAGTAATTGCTTTACAAAACATTTGTTTTAAACACAGACTCTAGTGTCTGAAAGAGCCGCTAGTGGCGTTGCGTTCGCCCTCATAACGCTGCTAGTCTGTAGTGCGTTGCGAACGTTCTACTAAAACTTGAAATAGTCATTCTGTTACGCTAAATGTAGCGGACGTCGTAGCGGATAGCGTAGCGGGAGTGACTAAACGATCTACTGAAACCCTCCAACCTTGTAACTTAGAATCGGGGCAACATACTGTGACGATTCAAAAGTGAAAGATCCCCGTGCACAGCTTTGATAGGCGCTCAAAGTGCCCGAGGAAACGGGTGCTTTGGCCTATTTGCCGCAGGAAATTGTCCCGTAGTTATTTTCGCTCGCATCTTTTCTAGAACTTGCCGTAAATCTGCGGATAGTCCGGTTATTTGTAACTGGATGTGAATTACAACATCGCTCATGGCTACTGCGAACACCTACTAGAAAAGAGAAATGGATCGCATAACTGAATTATGCTGACTACTTTCCAAAGGTGACCCATCATTGGCCAGCACGGGCCGACGGTGCCTGAAAACTATTGTTCTCGGGCATAGCAACATCTTTATCATTTGACTGGCAGTCGTGTGGCGAACGCAACGTTGGCATGCGCATCTCGAGATGTGTGTATAAAAGCCGAATTTTCTCAATTGACAGTCGACATACCGCCATTTACCTTCTGACAATTATGAATGAATGCCTGGTGTTACAAAAAGTGCCGCCTCTGCTCGCTGACACAAGCTTAGAGTCTAAGACAAGTTTAGTGTGGACCTTTGTTCAAAACACCGCTACAGGATATGATAGGTTACATGACTACTGGCACAAAATTTCTATGCAATTGGCAGCATAAAATAATATCTCATAGATATAAAGCATTTCTTCGAATAATTACCTGATTATTCTACATTATCTTTTAAATGCCTGAGTACTTATCGTTTCAGTAGTCCCAAGATACCCTACAGCAAACACTTCCAAGGCGGTTAGAATTAAAACCCAAGTAGTGCGACGGCATGCTCATGTGCACTGCGCAATCAAAATCACCGAGAAGACAGTTTATTAGTTCTAAGTCGATACATATTGCACGATAGCATCGTTTGTCATACGAAATGAATAAAAAAATGACCAAGCATAGAGCTGTTCCCGAGTACAACGCTACGTGCGGTGAGAGCACAAGCAGGACCCGCGCAGCCAGCATCGCAGGGATCAGGAACGCCTGCGGGTGCAAGACCCATCAACCCCTAGTGTCCTAGCACGCACATCAGTCTCCAGAGTCTGTAAAGTGGCTCACTATCATATCGTAGATCATCGCGTCCCAAAGTTGTTTGAAGTTCTCTTTTTCCGCTTCCGATGGGAACACCGATGCTTTGGAAACGTCGAGGGCGTCCTGATGAAACTGAGACTCTGCCGGCGGTGGGAACTCCCTAGCAGGCAGACTACCCGCGACGGTAGATGCGGCGACGCTAGGAGACACCATGGATACAGTCGATGAGGGAGATGCCACGAGATCGAAGAGGACTGGAGCGGGCATCGCTGGAACGGGTATCCGAGCAGCGGGCACAACAGCAACGGCATCCAAGCCGGGCTTTCTCGCGTTCAGACCAGACTCTTGAATGGCCTTCAGGTGTGCTTGTACGTGCAAACGGTAGTACACCTCTCTCACGTAGGTTTTCGGACAATAGGTGCACTGGAACCTCTTGGGCGTTCGAGGTCCGGATGGTGCAGCGGTCTTGCGATGAGCCGCCAGGCTCTCTCGCTTGACCTGTTTCGCACGAACGTTGCAGGCGGACAGCCTATGGGCCTCTGCGTGCGCATGCCAATGCTCTTCGCTGGCGCCAATATAATCGCAGAGGTTGCAGAGAAATCTCTTCTCCTGGACAGTCTGCGGCCACGTCGGTGCCGGAGGTTGCGTTTCAGGAACAGCCTGGAAGTGCCGAGGCTCGACGCCACACGCGGCACTCTCACTTGGGTTTTGGACGCTTTGGTACGCCATAGCGCTGAAGGGAGGCTGGCCTTGAAAAGCGTTGAAGAGAATCGACTGGGGTCCCGTCGCAGCGTTGTTCCACATACTGTTACTCGCTGCTTCGTACTGCGGCTGCTCAAGGGTGCTGGTTGGTACCTCGATGAGACCTTGTTGCATCTGGTTCACATAGAACTGCTCGCTGCCAGGAAGAGCCTGGATGTCACCAGGCTCGACGTAACACGCGGCACTCTGGTTTAGACTTTGGACGATTTGGGGCGCCGTAGCACTCACCGGAGGCTGGCGTTGAACAGCGTTGAAGAGGATCGACTGGGGTCCCGTCGCAGCGTTGTTGCACACAATGTTACTTGCTGCTTCGTACTGCGGCTGTTCAGGGCTGCAGGTTGCTACCTCGATGATACCTTGTTGCATGTGGTTCACGTAGAACTGCTTGCTACACGTCGGCGCCATTGGCAGGGGATCGCTGTGAAAGTGAAGTTCGCTTGCCTGTTGACTGAAGAACGCCATCCGCACCCGTGGTTCGACGCAGCCGTGAAATCTTCTGGGAAGTCAATTCGTATCTGTTCTGCAGCTCAATGTCGGGGCTTCGAAAGGCAGATGAGGTTTGCTGGCGTAAATAACTCCAGAAGAGCGATCTAAGAAGTGATTGCTCCACACCCGCCAGTGCTCAAATGACGAATGAATTTCACCTGCCAGTGTTCAAGGCAGTGGGGAAAGGGAAACACTGACTCATCCCTGTCCATTCTTCCCATCCGAGGAACCCGCTGCGACCATCTGACCTTGATTTCTTTGGGACTAGCTAAGGTCCATTATCTAGGTTATTGAGGTCATTCTGACCTCTCGAAAAGGAAAGTCGAGTTCAAACCGAACAATGGTCGGGGCAAAAAATGGACCCCTAAAAACTGAAGCTATAGAACGAACAAAAAATAAAAAGGGGAGAAACTAGTGCTTAACATCAGCTATCTATACCTCACAATAAACGCATCCTGGTAATAAACCATAAAAGAGGTGACCGTGTTTGTTGCCTTTCGCTGGTTTTCGAAGAAAGCGCAATAATGAGACTTACATTTTCTCATATTTTATTTTCTTGCCGAACACTCTTTTTTTTTTAATGAACGAATGATATGGTGTAAATGCCAGAGCCCATTCTTCAATTATTTCTCAGTCCTGGTCGAGTTTCTCTCAAAGTTGTCATTTTGCGCCCGTAGCTTTCGCTGCACTCCAAGCTAAGTGGGAACCATCACGTAGGGTGCCTGACGCTCGATTCGCATCCAGTCAACGTCTGGCCAATTTGCCAGTGAAGGAGGCAAAGATGAATGGCCCCAGCGACGAAGCGGTGTTCTTCCAAATTTTGCTCGCTGAAAAATTCCTATAACTGCTGTGCCTCCAATACGAAACAACGACATAAAATCTCAACTCTGGCCTCAGCTACGGTGTATTTCCTCAACGAAGAAATGCGGCCAAACTGTCACACTGTACAAGTGTGCCTGCTCTGGTGCGGAATGCGATCACGAGGAAAATATAAAGAAACAAGAAGAATTCGAACGCCGTCGAAGCACAGGTCAAAGCTAATAAATACGACAAGAGCGTGAGCCAATAGATGCCGTGTCACGCGTTCCAAAGTAAAAAGGATCAAAAGAAAAAGAAGCATCGGGGCCCCAGATATTCAGATGTCACCACCCAGAGATAAGAAACGCCTACCCTAGTGGTAGTGGCACGAATCTGGCACTTTCGCTTGTCTTACGACGTTGAATCTAGCCGATTTCGGAAGCCGAAAGGTGTTTATTCGTTCTTCGACACAAAATAGAAAAAAAAAAAAACTTGGCGATGGAGTTATAAGAAGTGCGAGGCCTAATCAGGTGAGCTTGTACTATCCAAAATGAGGGCGCCAAAGTTTGTTGGAAGCTTGAGCTCAGAAAGCGTATGGGCCTTATATGGCGGGTGAGTGCATTGAACCTCACTGATTCACGTCAACCAGGCTGTTCTATCTGTTAGCTTGAAATTGTCGAATATTTCAAAAATATTAAAAACGTCGCCTTCAAAAAATAAAAAGAAGAAAGCAACGTGTTTACAAAATGGAAAAACAAAATGCAATAAAAAAGGCCTAGTTACTAAACATGAGTACGGTACGCGGAGGCTCTAGCGCAGCCTCCAGTTCGTAGGGCACAATAACAAGCCTGTGCTTCGACGGACATGCGCGGAAA
>JAZHYW010005752.1:0-10653 GCA_037355805.1 Ixodes ricinus
GCTGTTAAGTCAAACCCGTTTATATCGAAGTTCGAAAAACCCGGCTACCAGTTCGATCTAATGAGTATTTCTATATAAAAGTTTTAATGAATTTCACAACGAACAAGCACGCCACATTTAGAAACGTTTACTCTCGAAGGAGCGTCTTGAGGCTATGAGGAACGCTCCATGCGGCTATTCAGTGGCCGTTTCTACGTTTTTAAGGTCTCACCGGCTCACCCTCTCCCAGCTCCCTACGCAGAGATTTTGTTTTCGGGCGTTTAAAGCGATTGCTTCCTCCCCAAAAAAACAAAAAAACAGTTTTTTTCTGCAAGCTGGCTTTCCCCAATAGCTAGCATGCATTCTTTGTAAAGCCAGCTTGCAAAGCAGTTATATCTAACGGAAGACGCTGCAATTTTCGTTCGATGTAACCACATATTTCGGTATGCATTTTTATTGCAGCTACTAGTATGCTCACAAATAGTTCAATACACGATATAGTTCGAATTAACCGGGTTCGATATAATCGGGTTTCAATGTAGCCCTAGGAAAAACATATCACAATCACATGTTGATTTGTTGCAATATTGTACTTATTAAGGTGCAACTAAGAACAATTAGCAATGCTCATATTGGTCTATCAACCCAAAATAGATCAGCCAAAATAATTTGCCACCTTAAATCTGACCACCTTCTAAATGACAACTTTGTTTCGAAATCGGCAACAGCTAGCCTCTTTTGGGCTACACTACGTTCACCCTAAACTGAGTGCCTTTCGCCGAACCAGTCAAAGACCTGCCTCTGATTGCTTGACTTCACTCTCTGCACGTGTGTCGGCAGGGTGTGAGGGGGTTGATCATGTGGTTTAAAACTGACAGCTTACTGGACCGACGAGCATGCAGCTTCTACGGTCCAGTCAGCGTAGGGGTGAATGGAGTAATGGCGACCCGTGAAACCAACGGCACCATGTGGCTAGGACACACAACTGTCAGGGTGGCAGTGGCGGATACCAAGGGAGGGGCGACGGGGCAGCCGCCCCCCTCCCCCCAAACCAAGTCGACCCCCCTCCCGGACCTTCGGTGCAGGAGAAGAATGGTAGTATCCTCACAAATTTTCCGCCCCCCCCTCTCGAAACGGAGTTCTGGATCCGCCCGTGCAGGGTGGGTTCTTTCGACAGTTTACATGAGCTAAGCAAATATTCACAGCATCTGGCTGTCTAAAGGGAAAGCCGTGAAAGTAGGTTCAAAAACGCCTCATGAAAATCGCTAATAACTGTGACCCACGACCAGGTTTACCACATAATACAGGTGACAGAGGTGATCTATCCCAACATTTCAAGAACAATAGTCGTTACTGAATATAATAGATCAGGGCACGGAAGTTTAGGCATTATGCCTATAAAGCTTAAATCTAACACTTCAATGTTTGCTCGCCTTATTCGGAATTTAATTTCGAAATTGCGGTTTAACCTGCATCATGCCAATGTATGTGAATTTTGCACTTTTATTTACTTTCCCAAGAATTCTCCAGCTCATTTTTTACATTATTGAATACCTACAGACGCAAAAAAATATGTTGTTGTATGCACACAAAACCAACAGCGGATGTAAATGATGATCGCCTCTGCCGCTTGCTTTATTAGATCTTCCTCAAATTAACAAAATGGCTCTATAACACCCTTCGGAATAGATGGGAGAACAAGATCTGTCACGACATCTGTAAAGTTTAAATATGACTGGGCGAATCAGAAGAACTCTGCCGCATGGCTGGAGCATTGCTCATAGAAAGAATGGAAGATTTGCTTTATGGAGCCTGTCACCGTACTTGGGAGCTGAGCTAGCCATAAATTAAGCATTAAAAAAGTAAGAAATCGCAAGTGTCAACAATAAGAAGGTATTTTACGCTCCTGCATTGACGGGCCCAGAAGAACGAAGATTTAAACCTTATTGATGTCTAAGTCGAAGCCCATTTACCCTTGTGCTAACATGACGAAGGAAGCCTCAAAAGCGGCTTGTTGCAGGAGTTGGGTTGCAGTCTGAAGATGTGTCCTCAACCAGCGGAAGTGTTCTCTTTTACAAGGCATGAAACGTCAGTTTACCATGCCTCTTTAAGAACTGCTGCTTCTTGACATCAGGTATTATCGCGGCCGGTATGAGTTGAAACGGCACGTGTGGCGCTATCAGCGTCGCCTGGCACATTGCTCCGTAAACGCTGGCAGCACACTGACGCAGAGACAAATCTCCTCGTGCGCTCGTGCCACAGCGCACTTCCGGCTGTCACGTAGCGAGACGGCGGGTGCGGTATTGAGTGCTAAGGTGACAAGGTCACACTTGTCATTCACCATAAATATAAACCAAAATCTGAGTGTGAGCCACTTATCGCAAACTGATTGTTTCACAAATGGAGGCTCTGCACAAAAGTACTGCAGAGCTTGTTTTGAATAAATTTTGCACACGGTTTTATTCATATTTCTTGCCACTCAAGAGAACAAAGGATGGCGCTCTGGAACCAAGGACTACGGGTTTCCTTCGATCAACACACCTGCCTGTTGTCATATGGGATGAGCACTATACCGGCAGGCCGTCCTCACTGCTGTGTGATGCCTGTTAAAACATTCCCCAGCTAAATTTCTCATTTACAATGCAGCAGCAGAAATGCCTTTTCTGGGGGCGTGTTGGTGAATGTTCCAGAAAGTCCTAATCGTGCAGCTGTTTGTGGAAGAAAGTTAAGTTCAATCAAGTAAAAAGTAAGTTCGTAAATAACAATTTAGTTTGTCCTTTCACTGGCAAAGATGCAGAGCTAAATTATCTAAATATGTGGCCTTCACAGCTGTCTATAAACACTGGGTTGCACGGTGCACCCATTTTGAAGGGGATTGGAACAGCAAGACGAGCACAGGAGTAAATGTGTTTTTCGGCCCCAGTGTTCGCATGTGTTTGCCAAGTGATACGACAAACAGCACTAATAGTCCAGAGCAGAAGGTGTCATGGTGTTTCAGCTCATATTCGCCGTAATAGTACCAGATATTCCTCTGCAACCACAGCCTGTTGTTGCTCGGTGGAGAAAACTGATAAGTGCAGCTGTAAACAAAGCTACATCTGTAACGAAAGCCAAAGCGACCTTCAGTAAACGGAGGCCAAAAAAGACTAATTAAATATCTGCATGTTGACAACAAGAATAACGATGTTGGAAACAATTGAGAATTATTTATCTGAGTTACTAAAGATTGTTGAGTATGCACACACATCACCTTACCCTTTAATAATTAGAGTGATTTCTTGTAGGTGTTAAGTATTTTAGCACCCTGTGCAGATGTCCGTGATTGGGACATTCATCCGCCAGGCCTGTCATTATCATAAGGAATGGTGCCTTTCTATCACATGCAAGCAACTCTTTTGCATATAATTTCGTTTTGTATTTACTCAATAAAGAGACCAAGCATTCAAAGTGGTCAACATAAAGTCATAGTGATGGCTGCAAATAAATGGCAGAGTTTGGCGTGTTCGGAGCAAAGAGGAACAACACACTGTCCACGGCTGCCAGCTTGTCAGGAGGCAGTGCCCTCTTCGGAGCTGCTCGCTTCAGCCGCCTGCAGGGCGCTTCGTCACGCTTCGGTGCTGCAGGTTTATTGCACCAAAACCACCTTCGCCGCCCCTTCACGGAAGATTGAATCTTGAGCTGCCTAAAAAATAAAGGAGATGTATTGCGACAAATAGATTTTTGGAGCAGTTGGACCATCAAAAATGGGTGAGTAAAAATTTCAATATTAAGTCCCTAGCGAAAAAAAAACGGTATGAATTTTATCACTGTAGCATTCAAACTGGATTATCGCACCAGGAATCTTACTATAAACTGCATACCATTGAAGGTTGTCAAAATGAAAGATTGTTTCGTTATTAGCCTTGTGATTATTCTCTGCATACAAGATTGCTGATTGTGAGTGACATGAAAAACTGCACTTTCTTAACCAGTTGCAATCATGTGATGGACACAGTCCAAGAGTATCAAATAAATTATGGGCACGCCTTTATTTTCAAATAATCCCCGATATTGTCACGAATGACAAATGATGAGGTGGCTAATAACTGAGGAACTAAACGTTTGAAGGGGCAAACTTTTGCCCAAAACAAAAAAAGAAGCTTAGCGTCGCAAGCGTCGATGTCGGTAAAACAGCTCGTTCAAACCCTGGGGCGAGACTGAATCAGGCTCGCCACGCTGAGCCTCTGATGTAGACGCATGTGCTTCTGGAACAATCGGTGTAGAACATTCCAACCTGAAATAAGGATCAGGGTTCTCAAATTTACCAGAATGCGACATTGCAGGAACAACAATAAGGTGTATCAGCGGCCAGGCATCAAACCTCAGTTTTTTGAGTGGCAGGCAAGCGCAGTAACAGTAGGGACAAGAGAGCACTGCCAACAAGGGAACCTGCGAGCGGGGCAATATTTCGCAATTTTCAAAACCTGAATGGATTTTATGGAACTCGAGTTAATCCCAATTTTCTACTGAAAACTCGCCTACCTCAAAAAGAATTGTGTGGTAAACACAACAGACGGCTAACCCCGCCTAACCCCTGGATGCGTTTGTGTTAGTTTCGTAAGTGGCGTTAAAGTGCCAGCGCACAAGGCCTGTGCAGCACTTGGAAGCAAATGGCAGTGTAGCCTTGAAATGAGAGGCTCTTGGAAGTGAGTGGGTGCACAGCACTCACTGGTGGAATGCGCCTCTCGCGTTCACACAATTAAGGCTGAACCGCATGCAAGTAATCTAGCGAGCGACGAGACAAGCGATGGAGATTTTCCACTGTCGCTCGTTACACCGCTTGGTTTAAGAATTTCTAGAAAACGTCGCTCATCGCCTTAATCGCTTGCTCCCGTCGCTTTCATGCGGTTTGCCTCGTTGTGCGGATGACCGAGTGACAACGAAAAGTGTCCCAATCACTTGTCTCGTCGCCCGCTTTATGGTTGATGAAGCTTGCGAAAATGTGAAGCGCGAATTTTATCAAGGGCTTTGTCCTTGCGGACTCTCAGACTGCAGGGACAAGTTTGGGTTCCAGTGAAATACGACGACATGATTTACTCACTTTGCCTATGAACTGAGGAGAAAAGCTGGGGAGGAAGTAGTTGGAATATCATAGTCTCTAAAGAAAGTTGTTCGAAACACCTTGCTTTCTGTTTTCTTTCTAACTACTCATTGGAAGCAAAGTGGAAAGTTGGGCCAGTTGGTTCATTGTTCTTTAAATAAAAGCGCCGAATAAGACAAGGACAAAGAAGTGGAACGACACAAGGCGCACTCGCAACTGCTGTTTATTTTGAAAAGTACATGTATTTTATAGGCCCCAGAACCTTGTTAGTTATCAGCGTGTCCCTCGCAATGCTTCTCTAAAATACTCAAACTCACTCTTTGACAGGGCGAGTGACGCTTCACTTATACACTAAACGCCCTTATCCCTAATTGCATACGCCTCGTGCACCTCTCTGCTTGTTCGGTCGCGATAACGAGCCAAAATTCCAATGTCATGTAGCAATGGCGTACACGGGCATCTATTACAATGAATGGCGAGATGGCCAGACGGGCTGGCTCGCGTGGCAGCCGCATGCTCGCGGGCGCGGTCATGCTAGTGACCGCGCCCGCGCCCGTGGTCATGTTGCTGAAGGCCTGGGAAAAAAGATAAAAGGAACGGGCAAACCCGCCCTCGAGAGACATAATATGAGGCCAGCAGTTATTCCATACCAACACTTAGTGTCACATAATTTAAAGAAAGTGGCCCAGCGTTTCAACGTACCTGTGGTTTTCTCAGCGCCCAGTCGGATGGTCCGACTTTGCCATAAAATCAATTGTCCCTATCAACAGACTGATCTTTGCAGCAAAAAGCACAAAACAAAATTTGCCGAGTGTGCCTCAGGAGTTGTATATGAAATCCCTCTGTCATGCGGCGCTGTGTACATTGGCCAGACGGGCAGATGCGTGAATGACAGCGCCCGCGAGCATGCGGCTGCCACGCGATTCAGCCGTCTGGCCATCTCGCCATTCATTGTAATAGATGCCCGTGTACGCCATTGCTACATGACATTGGGATTTTTTCTCGTTATCGCGACCGAACAAGCAGAGAGGTGCACGAGGCGTATGCAATTAGGGATCAGGGAGTTGAGTGTATAAGTGAAGCGTCACTCGCCCTGTCAAAGAGTGAGTTTGAATATTTGAGAGAAGCATTGCGAGGGACACGCTGATCACTAACAGGTTTCTGGGGCCTATAAAATGCATGTACTTTTCAAAATAAACAACAGTTGCGAGTGCGCCTTGTGTCGTTCTACTTCTTTGTCCTTGTCTTATTCGGCGCTTTTACTTAAAGTACTCAATGGCGTTTTTTTGTTTTTGCTCCTACCTTCACAATAATGTACTGCCAGAAGGCTAACAAAAAAGCGCAACATATACAGCATTTTGTATAAAAAATACGCGCCCCAGTCGAAAAAGAATTCTTCATACTCTTCGCAAGCAACACATTAATACAGGCCCCACTTCTAAAGGTGCTCGGCACGCAATATTTCGAGTAGTTCTCTGAGGACGGAAATCGAACTTGAATCCGAACATCCGCAGTTGAAGCAAACGGGGTGATAATACTAGCGCTAGCACGTAACGGGTACCTAGCAGTCACAGGTTCCGCAAAACACACCGCCACCCGATTTGTAGAACTGAAGCCTTGTCCAACTATCCACGAGATAAAGCTCCCCGATACACTCACGAAGTCCGCTTCCCTCTTCCCGCGCCTTCGGTGGGACGTTTGCCTCAAGGTGCGTTCCTGCAATCTTACTGCTCGCTCAGTGACCGGTCGGTTCCGGGACTTCCTTGGCAAAAGCTCGAGGATCATTCAGTGCACAAAGCACGTGTGCGACAAGGAGCCGCACACGTTCGCGTTCACGCTGCCTGCACACACGAGAACACGTCATAAACGCTCCGAAAAGAAAGGCCTCAAAAAGTAAAACGAATGGACAAGCACTCACCAATTAGACTCAAATCCACAGCTGGGTCCATGGGCACGCCGGCACCTGGGACACTTTTTGTTTTCCAAGAACGGTCTTCGATGAAGTTTGCCACTCGCTTTGTTTTGGAGCTTTGTTACGATGGCGGTGGCGATGCGGCGATGTTCGTTGGTTCAACCACAGTGGTTCCGACTATGGTTCCGACGAAACTCATTTGATGCAACGTGAATGTGCTTGTTTTAGTCGACTTACATTTTAACTTCCAAATGTAAAAATAAACTGTTTTAACATTTATATAATTATTTGGAATAAATCATGTTGGGGTGCATTTTGTACTAAACTAAAGCTTGGCCGGCTTAGCTTCGTTTTATTTTAACATGGCGGCGACCACCGGTGTCCCATGCACGACCTACTGTAATCACTGTAATCCTGACCTGCCGACAGAAGGGCCCCCTATGAGACCAGCTGTCGCCGGCGGAGTGCCTGGTTTCTCCGTTGAGCGCGCATGGTAAAGGTTTTTGTGGGACCTTTACGCAGCTCACAGTCTGCCTTCGTGCGGCCTGCCACCCCTGCCACTAGTTGATTACCGCTCTTCCTTCCCGTCCGCAGGGGTCCATCTCGCCGAAGAGTGGCGCCAGCCGCAGGACCAACCGTTTTCGCTCGTATACCGGGACAATAAAAGTTTCTCAATGTTGATCTAATCTCCTCTCTCTGGCTGATTAGGGGGCGAGGGGGCGGTGCCAGGAGGTAGAACGAGATTCTGCTACAGCACCGAAGTGATTTTATGTTTTTGGGCTCCGCAACTAGGACGGCAACTGGCGCCCCTAGTGGCAAAATATTTCACATGCGCAGTGGCGAAGTCGCAGTAGGAGAGCTATTCCGCCTACAGGTCAGGACCACATAACGCAGCCGCGACTTGCGCACCTAAAATTCACGTGCGGATATCTTAGGAAGGAGAAAGACCTTTAAGTGGCGCCATGCAATCGTAGCGTTATGAAACACTGCGGATTCTGTGTGTACTAAACACCGCGCGCTGCCGCTCTCACCTGTCGGCAGGTCAGGATTACAGTAGGTCGTGGTCCCATGTGCCGTGCTCGACCTATTTCCTGTGCATTGGTTGTCCTGTTATCCACCTCCTCAAACCCCATCAGCCACAAGCATGCTGTCTAAGTATTGCGCGCTCGCCGGAAAGAATATCCAGTTTTCTCGGAAACAACGCCCCCACTAGGGCAGTTTGGACCGTGACTCAGAAGTCGTCGTCACCCACGAACCGCGTCCGCGAGCCTCACGTCGTTTGCTTGGTTCCTTTGCGTTTCCGGTGTAGAATCCCCAAGCCCTGGCCTCATCCCTACAGGACCTAGTTGGTGAAAACAATCTACGACACTGCGGCGTCTTTGGAATGCGAATACTACAATCAGTGGCTCTTAAAACCTCAGTTTTCGCTGAGAATGCTTTTTGGTTCTCGTATGACACCAACTGTCAAAACGGGATTTTTAAGTTTTAGCGTAGCGTAGTCGCAACACCTCTGCCTCACACGCAGCGGTCCCGGGTTCGATCCCAAATGGGGGCTTGCATTTTTTTAATTTTTGTTCTCGAACATTTGGTTTTGTCGAGTCATTTGGCGATGTTTAAATTTCTTTTTATGATTAACACTGAAAAAACACGTATGTTTTCGACGAAACTTCGCTGAACTAAATGGTATGGGACTCTTTCCGGAGGTGCATGGGGGACAGCAGGGCTTGGGTTGACGGCTGGCTTATGCAAAGCGTTTGTTTTCTGTCCTGGTATATTTCCCGGAATAAACCCAGACTGTTAAACCATTTTTTTTAATCCGGTACGTTTCCTGGTTTATGCAAACCGTTTTTCAGATTCCAGGTTTGTTTTTTATACTGTAATCATACTAATTTGTTTTCGGTAGGGTTTTTTATATAAATATTTGTGAATATTCCCTTTGTTGTACTTGTGATATGCATCCTTTTACTTCTGTTTTATACAGAAACTACAACTGCAGACATTTTTATTGCGTGCTGCACTTTTATGTAGATAATTTTATTTTCTTGTTCCTAATTTACTTCCCTGTTGGAAAATCTTGATGACGGAAATATGATTGAAAAATCCTCATACAAGACTAACCGTAATATCCAACACCCTATACCAGCGAAAAGTCGGCTCCAATATAGTTGATTAAGGTGGAACCATAGAGGCGGACGGAACCATACAAGCGTGTCGTATTATGGGACATCCTATACCAACGGAGAGGATTATGACGGAACCTTGACAGATGCACGGAACCAAGTAGGCGCACGGGACCATACAAGCATAACGCAATATGGGACATCCTATACTATGAAAATACGATACAAACATGGTGGAGCCATATGGCTCCACCATGTTGGTATCGCATTTTCGCCCGCATATCAGTGGTATCGCATTTCCGCATATCAAAATCGCCCCGCATAACAGTGAAAAGGCGATACCAGCATGGTGGAGCCATATGGCTCGACCATGCTAGTATCGCCTTTTCACTGTTATGTGGGGCGATTTTTTTAAGCTTTGCATCTTTGTTAAAAATAGGTCGTGAAAGCTACACTTATGTGGTTTGTGCAGGTGAATTATACGGCCAGGGGTACGTAGTATAGGGCCTAATCGGTAACGATCAGTCGAATAATTAAGATATAATTTGTTAATTAATTTTAAATTAGTTAAAATGAACACATGGTTTCGATTAGAAACTTGCCGAGAGTCATCGAAAACCCTAGATCATCTCTTTTTAGAAGGATATAACGCAGGGGTAGCATTTTACGTGTTCCGTAAAAACGCTTTATTTAGATGCGTTCCTAGGTTTCGGTTTCCTATCGGAGTGCATCTCTGTACCCACGGTCCTGTTCCCCAGGGGCTTAGACATAGCAACACATGTGCGCCCTGCTTACCTCCATCCTACGAGGCAGGCGAGGGGTGGCTTTGCACTGAGGCCACCGGGCAGCAGGATCGCGGGCGCAAAGATGCGATCAGATAACAAACCAAAGTCTGGAAACACTTACAAATTTAGCATTTTTTTCTTTGAGAACGTCGTAAAATGCTGCTCTTCTATCTTCACAAAAGAGTTGATATAGTGTTCTTCGATGATGCTTAGCAAGTTTCTGAATTGAAACTATGGGTGTATTTTCACTGATTGAAAATTGAAGGAACATATTGAACTTGAACGGAAGCTGAAGCGGTTTTGTATTTGAGGAGAAACATTCAAATCTTCATCATTTGAGCTCCAGAATCTCAAATATCAAAATTATCTCTTAATTTGGTGAATCGAGGCTGCACAGAATCATTTTTAGAGTACCGCCGAAGGCCCTCTTTCCCAGAGAGTGACGTCACAAAAGGAGCTTTCGAAATCTCCGCTCACGCATCTTCAGCGCATATAAAAGCTATGCACGCACACGATATTTAAAAAAGGGGAAAAATGAAGTCACGACTGGTGTCAGTGCGTTAGAAAATACCTAGAAAGGTAGCGATTTGACGCGCGCCCTCAAGCAACACACGCTAGGCGGCCGAAAGATCCTCTTACGACGTCACTACCGGTCGGTAATTTTTGTGTGTGTTTTCTCACGTTTCGCTATATCTTTCTGAAAAACGAACGCGATATTCAGATTCACGGGATAAAACTACTCTAGAATCACCCTCCATCTAGTTTTCTGAAAGAAGA
>JAZHYW010005753.1:0-24710 GCA_037355805.1 Ixodes ricinus
CAACATCCTCTCTAAAAGATTAACCTTCTGCCCCACAACCGGCCACTGCAACGAGTTTTAATTGTACCAAGATTTGGACAAGTTTGCACGAAACATGAGGCTCTGTGAGTACTTTCACGACCGCCAACCGAATCCTAACCAGACGATTCTGACCAACCCAGAAAAGCAATGGACGCCTATTCCACGAAGAGGTAAGTATCTCGACATGTACGTTGATATCAAGCACGCGAAATCATTTCCGCTGTAAAGAGGCAAAGACCGACAAAAGATAACCTTTCTCGGTCAGAGAATGAGTGCCTGAAAAGACTCAGGTGCCAGGGCAGATTTAATTATCAAATCTGCAGAGAAGGGCGGCTCCATAGTTGTTATGAACAGAAAAGATTATCTTGAAGAGGGCTTTCGGCAATTGAATGACGCATCATTTTACCACGAACTACCGACAGACCCCACACAAAGTCTTGAAACGGCCATCATAAAGAAATTAGTAGATCTAAAAAAATGTAGCAAAATAGCTAAGGACGATTCTAACGCCATAAAACTATCCCACCCCAAACCCGGTCGATTTTATCTCCTTCATAAAATACACAAGATCAACAACCCCGGGTGACCCAGAGTGTCAGGAATAGGTACAGTCACCGAACGCATCTCGAATATTGTCGATACACTGATCAAGGACAATCCTCCAAACTTCCCTTCGTTTCTTAAAGACACCAGCTACTTCCTGCAAAAAATTGCCCCACTAGACATTCCGGATAACGCTTTTCTTGAAACCCTGGATGTGGCTTCCTTTTATACAAAAATACCCCACAGAGACGGAATTGCGGAAATGATCGAAGCGTATGAACACGCTCATCACACACTTTACATCGAGGGGGACGTCCTTTCGATTCTGATGAAACTGGTTTTGGAGAGCAATCTTTTTAAATTTGAGAATAGGCACTTCCTGCAGACCAACGGAACCGCTAGGGGAACTAACATGGCGCGAAATTACTCTAACGTATTTATGTCACAACTGGAAACCACATTTCTCGCCGAACGCCCCACTCAACCGCTCTTTTACACAGGATACATCAACCACATATTCATGATCTGGGCCGGTACTGAAGACGAACTCATGAAATTCATCACCGCTTTCAATTTAGCTCACGCATCGATAAAAGTTACCACTGTGTATCAGAAAAGTACATAATCTTCCTGGATGTAACTGTGGAAATCGCTAATAACAAAGTAAGTACGAAACTTGACAGAAAACCTACCGATAGACGACAATACCTCCATTTAAACAGCTGCCTTCCACGACACTGTAAGACTAGTCTGCCCTATTCTCAGGCGCACAGATTTAAGCATATATGGTCAGACAACAACGACTTTGAACAAAACACTCAGGAACTGAAACGCGTACTAACACAGCAGAGGTATCCAACAAACGTTATCGATGACGCTATAAGCAAGGCAACAATCTTCGACCACCCAGACATCATTGGCAACCGAATAGAGCGTCCTCAAGAAAGCAGACGGCAGTCTAACCTTATTTTAACGTATAATGGCAATCTTCCAAACATCAGCAACATACTGAGCAAAAATTGCAATCTTCTGTCACAGAGCGACCGCCTCAAAGAAATCTTTCCCGCCGCTCCTCGGGTCGTCTATCGACGCGGCAGGAATCTCCAGGACGTCTTAGTAAAATCAAAAACTACCAATCCCGCAAGCCTAGGTTGCCGACCATGCCGAAAGCCGAGGTGTAGAGTATGCAAGCACATGTCGAAAACAAAGAACGCCACGAGCACAAATTGAGAGTTCAAGTGGAACATAAGGGATAACTATGATTGCGGCACGTCAAACGTGATTTACCTCCCCACTGCAATATCTGTAACAAACAGTACATCGGACAGACTAATCTGGCTTTCAGACTACGCTTTAACAACCACAAATGTCACGCACAAACACTTCCCGACCTTCCGCTGTCCAAGGACCTGTTTCTACCTAATCACTCAATCAAGCACATTTCTGTTGTAAATTTAAAATCGGGCTTCAGCGCAAAAGAAAAAATTGAAACAGAGCAAAGAAAAAATCACATTTATTTTTAAGTTTAATACTTTCAACCAGGGCATTAATGAAAGTACGGGAAGGCTGTTTATTTTGCAGCTGGCTCGTTGGAGAGCTTATCCTGTCCGTCCTTGAGCTTCTCGAGACGCACATGCTGAAGACAGTAGGAGATCTTAAAATTTAACAATTGATATTTAAACCACATTTTAATACGCTTAATTACGAAGAGAACCTCTAAAACGAATAAATGTGGCTCAAGCGGTTAATCTCAGGCAGGCATAGACTGTTACATCCTACCACTCCTTATTCAAGGATAAATCCTTCAAAGTTTTAATCTACCTCAAACTTCGACCTTCTAGCACAAACGAATGTCTCGGGATTTGGTCGGGCCGGAGGTCACATATGACCTATATCTGCTTCGAAGACGATCCACCCCTTTCCAACCAAGACCTTTCGGACACAACCCTTTTTTTGTTTTGTGTTTTTTTTTTCCTTTTGCCTCAAAACTTCGCACTTTTTTGTTCTTTTTTTGTTGTGCGAGCGAAGATAATCTTTCCGCCAACGTTATAGTTCTTTCTTTTTTTAGCATTTGCAAGTTTTGGTTTCCTTTCCCTCTGTGTGAACTTCGATCTGATTTGACAACGTTATTTCCATTTCCTATTGCTCTTTTCCCCTCTAATTTCTTCCTAGGGGTATACAGTCAAACCCGTTTATTACGAACAGCAGGAAACGCAACAATCACTTCGATATAGCAAGTAGTTCTAAATACCAAAAAACATTTGCAACAAACTTCCACGATGAGTTCGTTGTAAGTCGAGAGCTTCTCTTCTTTTCTCATCTCTTCACTTTCGCCTTAAAACAAAACGCTAATTTCTTGTCTTTTTTTTTGCAAGCCTTCAGAGTTTGCTTTCCTCGTGGGCAAACCCTTTGGGATGAAAAGCTTGTTTTTTTTCTGTGCGTGGGCAAACCCTTTAAGATGAAAAGCTTGTTTTTTTCTGTGCGTGCGTGCAGAGTGCTTTTTGGGGGTTGAGCTTTTGGGATATTTTTCTTTTCTACTTTTATTTGGGAAGGAATAGGCTAGAAGACGATTGCATGCGCGTTTTTGGACGCCATCCCGAGGGGACAAGTTCGATATAGCCAATGTGTTGTTCGTTATAAAACATACTTTTATATGCATTATTATCTAGAATTCCCGTGTGTTCGATATCGACAATAATTCGCTGTATGTGGGTTCGTTCTAAACGGGCTTCACTGTGTGAACATTCACGGGCTGTACACTCGTTACCCTTGATGAAGAGCGGTCCCCGCTCGAAACGTCGTAATAGACTTCGAAGTAGTAACTCCGACAGTACGCATCTTTGACTTATTAACCTTTCCCGGTCTATTGTTTTATATTTACATTACTTTCGCCATATATATATATATATATATATATATATATATATATATATATAAATATATATAGATAGATAGATAGATAGAAGAAGGTTTCATACAATTATGACGCGCACTATATTGATTCAATATTTGAATACATTCTTGTGAATATTAGCACCATTCTTAAATATTCTTCACAGGATATTTAAGTGTATTATCACGTGTATTATGTATAATTTTCGCCGCCAAACTTAAAGAAAAATACAAAGCCCCGAATTGGGGTGTCCGCTCTGATGCCGTGGTAATATACAAAAGCACGCCGGTACGACTGTAATCAAGATCAAAACAGGCAGGGGGGGATTGAATCAGGGATCCCTATTTTATGCCATGTGGCGCGGTTCGGGGGCATGGAAGCGTACGCCCGTGAGAAATTCCTGACCGCGCTATATATATATATATATATATATATATATATATATATATATATTTTTTTTTTTTTACAGTTCATGCAGGCGTGTACTCTCTTCTACCTTTCATCGCTTGGCCGCCGTGGAGCCGCCGTGACCTCGGGGAATTAAGCTCGTCTCACACCGCGGAGGCCCGGGTTCGATTGCCGTCTAGACCGAAATGTACTATGTTTTATTTAAAGCCATATATGTATTTTGTTTACACGAACGTTCCTGAGTAATATGATGTCAATTTCTGCATTTTTAACGTGTTTTTACTCTCTGCGATTTTGGCCATTTTTCGTACCATCGCTCGGTCACGACGCCGACGCCGTCGGATTTTCGCGTAATATGGCATATCACGCTTTTGCATCAAAAACCTAATCCCAGTCTACTTATCTCAGTATCAAGTGTGCTGGAATCAGTTTGGGTGTGCCTAAAGTGTTCGTTTAAGGCAATACTCTTAGGGGTTTATTATCGCCCTCCTGACGCCCTACCGATAATTACCGATTACCTGCAGGACAATCTAGCTGCCTTGTCATGTTCCGATATTGGTTATATTCATTGCGTTACGTTCATCTTCCGAGATTTTAACTTCCGCACTACAGATTGGAGCGTTGCTGCTCCAAATTTTGTGGCACTGGCAAGCGCCCGTGCATTCCTATATTTGTTATAGACGTTTAATCCCACTCAGCTGGTTCCTTTCGCCACCAGAATCATAGGCAATTCTTCTAACAGTCTAGATTTAAATATTTCTGATAGCCCTCCATAGTCAGCAGGTTGGCAGCAGCGCGGCCGAAATTCCTGGCATGTTGTTTCTCTTTATCGTTCAGTTCCTGCCGCTGCCTCATAGAAAATCCACCCATACATCAGGGGATCGTCTTCAATTCAAGATTTCCACCGGTTGTGCATGCGGAATATTTGAGGGAACAGGGCAGTACACACACCATTTCGTGACTCGATGATGGCCAGTCCCATTTTGGACCACCAGGTTTCTTTGCGTGCCGGAAGATCACGTGGGATATCAGCGTTGCTGTACAGGGCTATAAACGCGTGTTGTCTGGACAAATTCGTGAGTAGGCAGGTTGGCAGCAGCGCGGCCGAAATGCCTGTGTTTCTCTTTTTCGTTCAGGTACGTCTGAATCTTGAGAATTCCTATTATTGCCGTTCGGATGACCGCTTTTTATTGCTGCTGCCCTGCCCACACCACTTGCAGTCGTTTGTTGCGTCATCTGTTTGTTTTTTTGTTTTTTTTTCGATCGTTTTTATGTTTAGGCGACACTCACTCGAACCCTGGTCCTATGAGTGCGGAGCAGTTTGCCCAGTTTACGCAGATGTGTCACCTGTTGAACGAACTTAATTCTAGGTCACAAAAAGTCGACACATGTCAAGCAGAGTTAAAGAGTTCTATCAAGGAAATAAGACAGAGCCAGAGAACTATTGATAGTAAAGTTACAAATATTAAGGAAAGGCTTACGTCTGTTGAGAATAAAGCTGGAACTGTAGAAAGTGAAATGGATGCACTGCGACCGGAGAACGATGGTCAAAAGAGAGTGAATACCGCTTTGCAGTCACGGCTCACTAAAATAGAGGACCAGTCCAGGCATGACAATCTGCTTTTTACGGGATTCCTGACGTTGCATCCGAGACGTAGTCACAGGCGGAAGAAAAAGTCAATCGCGCTATCGAGCTGTTTCGATAGTGGTTCAACCAAGCCCATTGTCAACGCGTTGTCCTTTGATATCGAACCTGCCCATAGACTGGGAGAGATTTTTGCCAACAAATGCAGACCAGTAATTCCTAAGTTTTCTTCTTTTAAAACGAAGGACCTGGTAATGCAACTCCGGGCTAAGCTAAAATTGAACCGCGGCGTTAGCGAGGATTTTTCCCATGAAACGCTTTTGGCTCGGAGGAAACTAAATTGAGTTTGGAAAGACACAGCATTCCACGTTCAAGCTTAGCCATAACAAATTATTTGTAAATGACAAGCGCTATATTTATGACCAAGAACTACAACGCGTCTCAGAAGTATTTTGCCCCTGAGGCTTCCGTAATGCCATGCAGCAACCATCAAGCTTTAAGGGTGCACCTAATGTCACCAGATCTGCGGAAGTAGCGCCATTGCCTCCCCACCTGTTAGCCGGAAACAAACAAATACCAACATACGCACGCCGAAACCTCTCAAGGTGATTGGCTCCGGTTGCCATGGTGATCGCCATTTCTGACCCTTCCAAATCTTCGATGCTTCGAGAGGGTCCTTAAAACCAGTCGAACCAAGATTGCTATTGACCATCACTATACTGAAAGAGTTCCTCGGCCAATTCGAGATTCTTTGTTACTGTGCATGCAGTACACTTATCACTGATGCTTATTTTCCCATATCTCTTGCAATCATGTTGCTCTTCTTGCGTCTTTCAAGACACTAAAATTATGTTCAAATAGCCCCAAGCAGCGACGCCGCGTGATGCCGTCGATCTTCGTACCGCCACCACACGCAACGTGAATGCTTCGAGGCATTGTAAAATACGTTTACTGTCTTGAAACACGCAAGAAGATCAACGTAATTGTAAGAGATCTGAGAAAATATGCATGAGTGATAAGTTTATTGCATTTGCCGAGGTACGCTTTTGAGTACCATGATGCTTCATAGCGATTTTGGTGCGACAGGTTTTAACAACCCTTTCGAAGCTTTGAAACTTTGGAAGTGTCCAGAATGGCGTTCGCCATGGCAACCGACAGCGATGAGCCAATCACGTTGAGATGTTTTGCCGTCTGTATGTTGCTATTTCTTCGTGTCCGGCTAGCAGGTGGGAAGGCAATAGCGATACTTTCCCAGATCCACTGACTTTAGGTGCACCCACATCACTTTAGCGGTCAGCGGGGTGGTGTTTGTGATCTGCCTTCATCTACCGCATACGTTGATTCTTTATCACGTGACATTTCTTTTTTGCTTTGTAACGTCAGCAGCGTCATAAACAAGCTTGACGCTTTACCACCTTTAATCGACACGTATCTTGTTGATGTAGTGGTATTGACCGAAACTCATGGCTGTCCGCAAAAGTAGATAACAGTAAGATTTTAAATTGCCAAAAGAAGTATAGCGTCTATAGGTCTGACAGGCGAACTCGGACTGGGACTGGTGGGGGGGGGGGTTGATAGGGGTTATTGGTTAGTGACGAGTTAGTTTCTTTTGATGTGTTACCTATTCCCCTCTTGAGTTAAATTTCAGTGTGAATTCGTCTGGATTATAACGACGCACTGTTTTGCGCTTGTGATCGCGCCCCTAGTTCACTTTCTGGTTTTTATCCTGATTTCCACGATGCTTTAAATAAATTACATGTATGGTTTCCGCCCTCACCCATTTTTGTCCTTGGTGATTTTAATTTCCCAGGTGGCACTTGGAATGCAATTATTCCCATAGCAAGCTTCGGCTCTTCAGAATGCAATTCTTTTCTTTCTACATGCTCAGATTCAATCTTAATGCAACTCGTTAAATGTCCAGCCCATAAACCTCTGAGAAGTGCCACTGTCCTTGACCTAGTATTCTGTACACACCCAGCATTGTTCAGTCGCTTTCAGTTTTACCAGGTGTAAGCGACCACTCTCTTAGTTCCTTCAATATTCTCTAACACCTCACCTCGCGAGTGTGCTACTACAAAGTCAATTAGGGACTACAACAGAGCTGACTACACCGTACTAAATGCTGAACTCGAAGTATTTTATCTGATATTCTTTTGAAATTTTTCGAGTGAACGCTGGAAAAGGACTGGCTTGCGTTTAGATCGAAAGTAGCTGAGCTAACTAACCGTTACCCGTCGTAAAATTAGAAACTGGCAGTCACCTTTGGTTTACGCCATCATAAGAAACGGCTACTGAACAAGAAAAAGCGTCTTCTGCGACAGGCCAAGCTATCTATGATCCCAGGTGGATGGACAGCTTATCATCGTGCAGAAGATGAGTACGCGTGTGCTCTGTCCCTCGGCAAAATTACGTTTTTTTAATCAAACCCTTTTATCGCTGCTGGAAACCAATCTACGCACGTTTTGGCACGTGGTGGACGGAAATGAAAAGAAACCAATTGAACTTATTGCTAAAAGCGAACTAAGCGTTCCTAGGGAGACCGCTGTGTTGTTTTAAATTCTGTATTTTCATTGTCCTTTGTTGACATTATACCGGCAGTGGTTTCCGATATTCCGTTTCATGATTTCTTCCTGATGAATTCAATAGTTATTGACTGGGCCGGTGTATGCAAATAAATCAAATTATAAAGCTTGCCTCTTCTCCAGGTGATCACGTCGTATATCCCCAATTTTCGAAGAACACCGATGTGTATTCTTCTATAATATTATAAAAGATATTCGCACAGTCATTGAAATACTGTACGCTCCCGAACGACTGGAACGTGGGGAAGGTGGTTCCTCTGCACAAGTCAGGTAACACCCATTGCTCCAATAATTATAGACCCATTTCACTAACAAGCATACCGTGCGAACTCTTGGAGCGTGTCATACACTGTAACGTTGTGTCCTTTCTTGAAACTAATTATTTTTTTCAGTATTCATAAACACAGCTCTAGGAAAATTTACTCACGTGAGACTCAACTACTTGCCGTCAATAACGACTTGTTTTCTGCTATCGATTGTTCATTCACAGTTGACTGCATTTTTAACGACTTTTCTGGGACATTCGACATTGTCTCTCATAGTCTACTCCTTTATGAACAGTATAAGCTTAACCTAGACCCTAATGTTTTAAAATGGAGAGATTATTTTTATGGGCGAAGCTCTTTGGTGGCTGGCCATGTCCGTATGTCCGTCCGCCGTCTGGCGTAGGCCGGCGTCGGGTGCTCGCACTTCTGATCGTGAGATCACGTGCTCACAAGCACGTGAGCACATGCTCACGTGCTCGTGTAGGGCAAAAAAAAAGAAAAGAAAAAGATAAAAAAATTACGAGCTCGTGAGCTCAGGTGTTCATGTAGGGCAAAAAAGAAGAAAAAGAAACAAAGATGAAAAACATTATAAAAAAAATTTTGAAATCTGTTGCGCAGCGACAGGACGAGTAGGGGGTCTGAGATGTGGTAGTAACTCAAGACCTGGGGTTTTTGTCATGGATGAAACGTTGCATGTAGTCGCTCAACGTCTATACAGGAGAGGGCGCTGCGGTAAAATGCGTATATCATCGCGTTAAACTTTGCATGCATTGGCTCAACGTTTATAGACGAGAGGGCGCTGCGGTCAAATGCTCAAATGCGTATATAACCACGTTCCATACCACACATTCTCTTTCTGACATGGATGAAAACGAACGAAAGGCTCGGAATGCTGCGGCTCAGCGTCTACGCAGACAAGCACCACCAGAGCTTTGCCCCAACCAACATCATTCACCACGTGGAGATGCGGTAAATTTTTTGTATAATCGCACGCAATTTGTAACTGAGTACGATCATAACTCCCCTCACTTTTCCGCAACGTCCTGTGTACCGCAGGGGTCAGTGCATGGGCCCTTGCTTTTTCTTTTTTATATTGCCGATTTGCCTAACTGCATTTCTTCATCTATAAAACATTTTGCTGACGATTGTGTTATTTATCGCCAAATTCTGGATCCTGGTGATCGTTCCACTATTCAGTCTGACCTAGATAATATTTAATCTTTGCTCGGTACCTTGCTAATGAAACGTAACGCTACCAAATGCAAGTAGACGAGAATTTCGTCATTCTAATCTTGCTTTACAATGTCACTGATCAAAACGTTGGGAACGGACGACGGCCAAGTGACACCAGCCCAGCTCGTGACCGCAACCAAAAAGCCCCTTTATTATTACGCCCCGCCCCTTATATAAGCGCTCTAAAAATGATGGTGTCCTCTGGCGAGCAATAAGAAAAACATGGTTACCTTAGTAGCGCGCACTACATCTTCCCTCTTAGGACCTACAAGTCTAATCGCCTTGGCGGTCGAATCACACAACCGCAACGTGTGCGTTTCAGCCGGAGTCCTTGTTGCTGAGGCTCTGGCGATAATGCTGGTTGACCTTGACCAGGCGTAGACTGCTGGGAACTGGCTGGCGCCTTCTGCTGACTGGCCGTTTGAAAATGGGACAAGATGCCGACGGTTTCGCTGCAGAGTTCCCCTCGGCGTTTCCACCACATGTGACCGTGGTCGTTGAGTGGGGCTGAGGATACGGCCTCGGCAGTGGACGCTCTTAATCCACACGTCCTCTCCTAACTTCAAGGGAGTGAGAGAACTTGACGTATGCTGGCGATTGTAGTTATTTGCCTGCTGTGACTTGTTTGCAGCATCTCTCGCTTTGAAGTTTCGATGGCAGGGCAATGCTGGCTCAAGTCGTTCGGGTAACCCAGGAAGTCGAGTTTGGAATTTTTCTCCCATTAACAACTGCGCAGGAGACACGCCATTGACACCAGGTGTGTCTCGGTACGATAGAAGTGCCAGGTATAGATCAGAACTTTTTGCAAACAAGTCCTTCACGGTACGCATCATACGCTCTACTTCGCCGTTAGTCTGGGTGTACCGCGGGCTGCTAGTCTCGTGGCGAAATCCTTACGCCTCAGCGAAGTTTGGAAACTCGTGAGAGGCTAACTTCGGTCCGTTATCTGACTGCAGGACGTCCGGGATTCAATGGCGAGCCATACAACTCTTGACAACCGAGATGACCGCTTGCGCAGTTGTAGATCCGAGAATGACTACCTCAGGAAACCTTGCGTAGTAGTCTACAATCAGAACGTAGTCACTTTCTTTTAGCTGGAAAAGGTCTACCCCAATGCGCTGCCATGGTCAATCTGGCGTTGGAGTCTGCATCATCGGCTCAGAGTGTACCACACGAGTCACGGCGCACTTTGCGCACTCAGCTACAAGTTGTTCGATGTGTGAATTGCAGTTCGGCCACCAAACGCTTTCTCCGGCGCGCTCTTGACAGCGGCGAACACCCTGGTGCCCTTCATGCAGTAAGGCTAGGATGCTCTGTCTGAGAGCAGACGGAATGACGATGCTGCGATCCAGGAGTAGTACGCCTTTGTAGACGCTCAATCGTTCTCTCTTCTTTCAATACAGAGCAATGTGAGCTGGCACCTTGTTTTCGTTGGGCACACCTCTTCCATAGTAGGTTACTGCCATGGAACACTCTCCACCTTGCGTTTGGTGCTGGCGAACGTCTTCCAGCTGACTCACCACCGCTGGTGGCAGGTCTTTAAAGACTTCGCCTATGAAGAGTTCCACACTTCCTACTTTTTGCGAAGCTGGCGCGTCACAAGGTAATCGTGAAAGAGCATCTCCAGTCGCCAAGAGCTTCCGCAGTACATACTTGACGTTGTACTGATAACGCTTCAGCTCGATTCGCATTCGTTGCACCCGCGGTGGCAGATGCTCCAGGTCCTTTCCTTAAGAAGGACGACAAGAGGAAGGTGATCTGTCTTGACCTCGAAGTGGAGACCACGAATATACTGGTCAAACCGTAAAACGGCCCACGTTACGGCTATAGAATACTTCTCCATCTGACTTTAGCGACCCTCCATGGAAGTGAGGGATCGGGAAGCAAAGGCGACAGCACGCCGAGTCCCCGAAGGCTGATCTTGAAGCAGCACCCCTGGTCAAAATGCCCACAGGGCACCCACAGAAAATTTGTGTGGGTTCCTAGAGGTTTCTATGGGGCACCCATGGGTTTGTATGGGTGTCCTAAAATCTCTGTGGGGTCAGGCCTGTGGGCCTATGGGACAGTGTGGGTTACCACACAGCCTGTAAGGGCTCCTTTGGGTAACCCACACAGCCTGTGGGGGCTCCTTTTGGTAACCCACACAGCCTGTGGGGGTTCTTTAGGTAATCAACAGAGCCTGTGGGGATAGAACCCTGGCTTTTATGGGACATTTAGGAAATCCTGTGGGTTGCTGTAGGTACCCCGCGGCCTGTGGAAATAGAGCCTAGGATCCTATAGGACAAGTACGACATTGTGCGGGCTGCTGTAGGGATGCCACACGCTAGGCGCCGGTGGGCTGCAGTAGGGATGCCACACGCTAGGGGAGCGCTCTGTATTGCTACACGGGACATGTGTGAAACCTATGGGAAGCCTGTGGATGTGCCCCTCAATATATATCTACTGAAGTCATACAAAATATAACTTTTTTGTAAGTTTTTTTGTTTAAATTACATCGCTTACCCCAGTGTGCAGAACACTACGCCGACGATGTCGACCACGCGGGTTTTTCTTCGAAATGGGGCTCCTAATGCTCACGCATTAATACGTTATGTCAACATTGTTCCGAAGTTGTCAGTTTTGTGTTTTGTGCTCTGACCTTATCAGTCTTGCGTGTTTTGTATCCTAGCGAAAAAGCGTATTGCCAAAATGCAGAAGAATAAATGTATATGTTGATAGGCAACAGACAAATTAGTTGCAGGACATTACTTATGTGGACTCTTATTAGGTTAATTTTACAGATATCCAATGAACCGCAAACAAAACTAGAGAAAAAGCTAGTGCACTGACGAGTATACATCAACAAATGCAATCATCTTGCAGCAGAATAGTGATTAAGTCTAAAAGAAGGGCATGTTTTAAAATGACAAAATATGGAGACAGACTGAAAAACAAAAAGCAAGCAGTTTTTCTTGAGTAAAATGCATGTACCCAGATAGCACACAGCGTCGGCCGGCATCGGGACTACGCCGGCCGGTCCTGTAACAGGATGGCGGCGCCCGGCCATGGGCGCCTGTGAGCTACCGGCCCTGCCGGCGTCGGCGTTTTGTCTAACTCATTGGCCAGTTCAGCAGAGGTTACAGTGACTGCCGGAATCGTGCTTTTGCTGTCTTTGCTGACCAGTATTTACATGAAAGTTCAGTAACTGGCCGGCATCGGTATTTTGCTGTCTTTGATGGCCAGTATTTACATGAAAATTTAGTAACTTTCCGGAATTTGCGCTTTGCTCTTTACGCTGGCGAGCCCCGCCGTGGAAAATGCGTTTACTGACCGACATCATTTTTTTTGCCGTTTTAACTATCCAGTCAAGTCATTGAGATTCAGACGAACTGCGGCATGAATAGCATGAATAGCAAGGGGAAATGTTCGCGTTGATAAATTCTTCGTGAATGACTGCCGACGCTGGTGTATTTGATCCCAGCATGGCAAGGCTGACGCGTTTTACCGCGAAAACGAAAGAAAGAACAATGCGGTTAGGAAAACAAATTCAGGATATTGAGAATCTGAACACGTATGCCACGAAAAAAGAAAACAATTACAATGGCGAACGATACTTTTTCAGGAATCTAGTTTAATTTGATATACAATACTTAAGGTCCGGCGGTATGTGTACGTGTTTGGCTCAGATAAAATATAAAAACGGTATAGCGGAGCCTCCGAATGAGAAATACACGTGGCAGGAGTGAGCACGCGCTATGAGCTACAAAAACAAAATAAATATTACTCTGCAGAAACTAGTAAAAGTAAGAGATGTGTTTATTACTTAGACGCCACGAGAGGTACCTAAGTCTCCTCAGATCATGTTATTGGTGATTTTAATTGAGTGTGAAAACATGCTATTTCAGGCAGGAATCGACTGTCTTCTGTGGTAGTTACGATCATCTAACAGAAATATTTCAAATGCTCAAATAGCCAAACGATCTGTCCCCCGATAGCTTATGTTATACAGCATACCGCACCCCCCCCCAAAAAAAAAAAAAAAACTTGTTTATATTTTTAGCAGTAGAAAACGAGAAACACCAATGCGTTGTGGATGTTTACACTGCCGGGTTTGTGAATGTGACCCCGTGACGCTACGAAACAAGCGTTATAACACCAAACGATACCGTTTCTGAAATGCTAGTTTAATTATCCGCACTGTTCTTGGATGTTAGAAATACAAATATTTCTGCGGGGCACCTTTTGCAGAAACTAGCTGCAAAAAACATTGAGTACGTCTTCGTCCCGGCAAGCTCCACCGGACTCCTGCAACCGAACGACCTAAACATTAACAATGTGTTCAAGACTGCCATGATGAACCGCTTTACCCAGTGGTATGCCGGATGTGTACAAGAGGTGGTGGAGAAAGGACAGAGTAGAGCTGACGTTAAGATCGACTTGCGAGCAAGTGTTATGAAGCCCGTTCACGCAGCATGGCTGATTGAAGTGTATGCGGATCTCGAGAACCGCAGAGACACGATCCGAATCGGCTATACTCTGGCAGGAATTGTCTGATGGTACCACAATAAACTTCTTGAGGTGAGCTGAATTCCGACTTATGGCGTTATTTACTTTAGGATACTTTCCATATCACATTCACATATCGCGTACAATGATATTGTTATGCTTTTTGGACGCGTGTTTCCCCAGTGTCTCAATGCAGCTTTCAACGGTGATGCAATTTTTTCCCGAATTGTTCGCGGGACCTATTGTTCACGAATCGGAGGCGGTTCGCGAAATTCGAAAAAATTAGGTCCACGCGAAAATTCCGTCGTTTACAGATATATTGGGAAAGAACAAAGAAATCGGAGTCATCTCGATACGAAGTTTCAGTGAATATTACCACATCGAATGAGCATTCAAAAGATCGAAAAAGAAACGTAAGCTCATCCAGCTTTGATCTGGCTGATCTAACATTTCAATGAAACAGTTTTAAAAGCTTGTGTGTTGATTTATCACTATCACTGCCGATATCCGGGGGCACAAGCAGATCAGTTTTTCTCCTTTCAAAATAAAAAAAGCGTACACAAGTCATTACTCAGCAGATTTTTGTCTTAGCAGATTTTAACGAGATCGTCCGCATGTTCGATATTGACAACATCTGTGGTTTCAGATTTACAAACCATGATCTTGCCGTTACGAGCCACACATACTTCCACCCGCCGATGCGCTTTTTCGCAGAGGCGTTACTCAAGCTAGTCTTTTTAGGGTCGGACACAGGTGCTCATTAACAAAAACAGGGTCGTTAGTGGAGAATCCCAGGTCTGTGTTCTTAAGTCGCTTTGTTCGGGCCTTTGCGAGAACCTTATCACGTTTTCTCGACGCATGAACTGTACTATTATGTTCCGTTTGCTCAGTTCTCGTGTGCGAACTCTATCACTGAATCTCGACGTCTGATTTGTCGATCGGTTCGCTAATTTTCTCGCCGAGCGTACATAGTGTTTCGTAGAGGTCCTCGTTTTCATTTCAGCATTATTTCCTTGATTTCGAGATTGTATGCTCGAGAGTGTTGTTCACATTGCACTATGCTCCTATGGTTTTCTTTAACTTCCCTCTCAAGCGCAAAGACATCTTTCCCGCAGCTCTACATTTTCGGTTTTAAGGCGTTGTCTACTGCGACTCCGCTTGTAAAGCTTATTCTTGATGCCTTCAAATTCGGCATTTTTGAAGTCCATGCTTGACTTCATTTCCCGGATCTCTGAACGAAGCTCACGGATCTCAGTGCGCAAATCCCTCTCCAAGGTTTCTCTCATTGCTTTCCACTCTGATTTCAACTCACCACGGAGTTCGGAAAAAGCCGCGTCAGATCCCTTACCATTGCGGTGAATCCCACTTTGACACACACAATAATACTAGTGGCAGCAGCGACGGCAACTTAGTCAGACACTAGGGTATGCAAAAAAGCGTGTTCTTTAGAAAAAGTCTCGACTGCCGTCGCAGCTGCTAAGTGAAGAAAGATGAGTAGTGACGAGTAGGCGTATTAAAAGGAAGTGCAAGTCTTCTTTCAGAAAACTAGATGGAGGTTGATTCTAGAGTAGTTTTATCCCGTGAATCTGAATATCGCGTTCGTTTTTCAGAAAGATATAACGAAACGTGAGAAAACACACACAAAAAACGACCAGTAGTGACGTCGTAAGGAGGATCTTTCGGCCGCCAAGCGTGTGTTGCTTGAGGGCGCGCGTCAAATCGCATACCTTTCTAGGTATTTTCTCCCGCACTGACACCAGTCGTGACGTCATTTTTCCCGCTTTTTTTAAATATCGTGTGCGTGCATAGCTTTTATAGGCGCTGAAGATGCGTGAGCGGAGATTTCGAAAGCTCCTTTTGTGACGTCACTCTCTGGGAAAGAGGGCCTTCGGCGGTACTCTAAAAATGATTCTGTGCAGCCTCGATTCACCAAATTAAGAGATAATTTTGATATTTGAGATTCTGGAGCTCAAATGATGAAGATTTGAATGTTTCTCCTCAAATACAAAACCGCTTCAGCTTCCGTTCAAGTTCAATATGTTCCTTCAATTTTCAATCAGTGAAAATACACCCATAGTTCCAATTAGAAACTTGCTAAGCATCATCGAAGAACACTATATCAACTCTTTTTGTGAAGATAGAAGAGCAGCATTTTACGACGTTCCAAAGAAAAAAATGCTAAAATTGTAAGTGCTTCCAGACTGTGGTTTGTTATCTGATCGCATCTTTGCGCCCGCGATCCTGCTGCCCGGTGGCCGCAGTGCGTAGCCACCCCTCGCCTGCCTCGTAGGATGGAGGGAAGCAGGGCGCACATGTGCTGCTATTCCAAGCCCCTGGGGAACATGACCGTGGGTACAGAGATGCGCTCCGATAGGAAACCGAATCCCGGGAACGCATCCAAATAAAGAGTTTTTACAGAACACGTAAAATGCTACCCCTGCGTTATATCCTTCTAAAAAGAGATGATCTAGGGGTTTTCGATGACTCTCGGCAAGTTTCTAATCGAAACCATGTGTTCATTTTTACTAATTAAAAATTAATTAACAAATTGTATCTTAATTATTCGACTGATCGTTACAATTAGGCGCCTACACTACGTACGCCTGGCCGTATAATTCACCTGCACAAACCACATAAGTGTAGCTTTCACGACCATTTTGAACAAAGATGCAAAGCTTAAAAAAATCGCCCCGCATAACAGTGAAAAGGCGATACTAGCATGGTCGAGCCATATGGCTCCACCATGCTGGTATCGCCTTTTCACTGTTATGCGGGGCGATTTTGATATGCGGGGCGAAAATGCGATACCACTGACATGCAGGTGGAGCCATATGGCTCCACCATGTTGGTATCGTATTTTCATTAGTATAGGATGTCCCATATTGCGTTATGCTTGTATGGTCCCGTGCGCCTACTTGGCTCCGTGCGTCTGTCAAGGTTCCGTCATAATCCTCTCCGTTGGTATAGGATGTCCCATAATACGACACGCTTGTATGGTTCCGTCCGCCTCTATGGTTCCAACTTAATCAACTATATTGGAGCCGACTTTTCGCTGGTATAGGGTGTTGGATATTACGGTTAGTCTTGTATCAGGATTTTTCAATCATATTTCCGTCATCAAGATTTTCCAACAGGGAAGTAAATTAGGAACAAGAAAATACAAATTATCTACATAAAAGTGCAGCACGCAATAAAAATGTCTGCAGTTGTAGTTTCTGTATAAAACAGAAGTAAAAGGATGCATATCACAAGTACAACAAAGGGAATTTTCACAAATATTTATATAAAAAAACCCTACCGAAAACAAATTAGTATGATTACAGTATAAAAAACAAACCTGGAATCTGAAAAACACTTTGCATAAACCAGGAAACGTACCGGATTAAAAAAAATGGTTTAACAGTCTGGGTTTATTCCGGAAATATACCAGGACAGAAAACAAACGCTTTGCATAAGCCAGCCGTCAACCCAAGCCCTGCTGTCCCCATGCACCTCCGGAAAGAGTCCCATACCAGTTAGTTCAGCGAAGTTTCGTCGAAAACATACGTGTTTTTCAGTGTTAATCATAAAAAGAAATTTAAACGTCGTCAAATGCCTCGACAAAACCAAATGTTCGAGAACAAAAATTAAAAAAATGCAAGCCCCCTTTGGGATCGAATTCGGGACCGCTGCGTGTGAGGCAGGGGTGTTGCGACTACGCTACGCTAAAACTTAAAAATCCCGTTTTGACAGTTGGTGTCATACGAGAACCAAAAAGCATTCTCAGCGAAAACTGAGGTTTTAAGAGCCACTGATTGTAGTATTCGCATTCCAAAGACGCCGCAGTGTCGTAGATTGTTTTCACCAACTAGGTCCTGTAGGGATGAGGCCAGGGCTTGGGGATTCTACACCGGAAACACAAAGGAACCAAGCAAACGACGTGAGGCTCGCGGACGCGGTTCGTGGGTGACGACGACTTCTGAGTCACGGTCCAAACTGCCCTAGTGGGGACGTTCTTTCCGAGAAAACTGGATATTCTTTCCGGCGAGCGCGCAATACTTAGACAGCATGCTTGTGGCTGATGGGGTTTGAGGAGGTGGATAACAGGACAACCAATGCACAGGAAATAGGTCGAGCACGGCACATGGGACCACGACCTACTGTAATCCTGACCTGCCGACAGGTGAGAGCGGCAGCGCGCGGTATTTAGTACACACAGAATCCGCAGTGTTTCATAACGCTACGATTGCATGGCGCCACTTAAAGGTCTTTCTCCTTCGTAAGATATCCGCTCGTGAATTTTAGGTGCGCAAGTCGCGGCTGCGTTATGTGGTCCTGACCTGTAGGCGGAATAGCTCTCCTACTGCGACTTCGCCACTGCGCATGTGAAATATTTTGCCACTAGGGGCGCCAGTTGCCGTCCTAGTTGCGGAGCCCAAAAACATAAAATCACTTCGGTGCTGTAGCAGAATCCCCTTCTACCTCCTGGCACCGCCCCCTCGCCCCCTAATCAGCCAGAGAGAGGAGATTAGATCAACATTGAGAAACTTTTATTGTCCCGGTATACGAGCGAAAACGGTTGGTCCTGCGGCTGGCGCCACTCTTCGGCGAGATGGACCCGTGCGGACGGGAAGGAAGAGCGGTAGTCAACTAGTGGCAGGGGTGGCAGGCCGCACGAAGGCAGACTGTGAGCTGCGTAAAGGTCCCACAAAAACCTTTACCATGCGCGCTCAACGGAGAAACTAGGCACTCCGCCGTCGACAGCTGGTCTCATAGGGGGCCCTTCTGTCGGCAGGTCAGGATTACAGTGATTACAGTAGGTCGTGCATGGGACACCGGTGGTCGCCGCCATGTTAAAATAAAACGAAGCTAAGCCGGCCAAGCTTTAGTTCAGTACAAAATGCACCCCAACATGATTTATTCCAAACAATTATATAAATGTTAAAACAGTTTATTTTTACATTTGGAAGTTAAAATGTAAGTCGACTAAAACAAGCACATTCACGTTGCATCAAATGAGTTTCGTCGGAACCATAGTCGGAACCACTGTGGTTGAACCAACGAACATCGCCGCATCGCCACCGCCATCGTAACGAAACTCCAAAACAAAGCGAGTGGCAAACATTCATCGAAGACCGTTCTTGGAAAACAAAAAGTGTCCCAGGTGCCGGCGTGCCCATGGACCCAGCTGTGGATTTGAGTCTAATTGGTGAGTGCTCGTCCATTCGTTTTACTTTTTGAGGCCTTTCTTTTCGGAGCGTTTATGACGTGTTCTCGTGTGTGCAGGCAGCGTGAACGCGAACATGTGCGGCTCCTTGTCGCACACGTGCTTTGTGCACTGAATGATCCTCGAGCTTTTGCCAAGGAAGTCCCGGAACCGACCGGTCACTGAGCGAGCAGTCAGATTGCAGGAACGCACCTTGAGGCAAACGTCCCACCGAAGGCGCGGGAAGAGGGAAGCGGACTTCGTGAGTGTATCGGGGAGCTTTATCTCGTGGATAGTTGGACAAGGCTTCAGTTCTACAAATCGGGTGGCGGTGTGTTTTGCGGAACCTGTGACTGCTAGGTACCCGTTACGTGCTAGCGCTAGTATTTTCACCCCGTTTGCTTCCACTGCGGATGTTCGGATTCAAGTTCGATTTCCGTCCTCGGAAACTACTCGAAATATTGCGTGCCGAGCACCTTTAGAAGTGGGGCCTGTATTAATGTGTTGCTTGCGAAGAGTATGAAGAATTCTTTTTCGACTGGGGCGCGTATTTTTTATACAAAATGCTGTATATGTTGCGCTTTTTTGTTAGCCTTCTGGCAGTACATTATTGTGAAGGTAGGAGCAAAAACAAAAAAACGCCATTGAGTACTTTAAGTAAAAGCGCCGAATAAGACAAGGACAAAGAAGTAGAACGACACAAGGCGCACTCGCAACTGTTGTTTATTTTGAAAAGTACATGCATTTTATAGGCCCCAGAAGCCTGTTAGTGATCAGCGTGTCCCTCGCAATGCTTCTCTCAAATATTCAAACTCACTCTTTGACAGGGCGAGTGACGCTTCACTTATACACTCAACTCCCTGATCCCTAATTGCATACGCCTCGTGCACCTCTCTGCTTGTTCGGTCGCGATAACGAGAAAAAATCCCAATGTCATGTAGCAATGGCGTACACGGGCATCTATTACAATGAATGGCGAGATGGCCAGACGGCTGAATCGCGTGGCAGCCGCATGCTCGCGGGCGCTGTCATTCACGCATCTGCCCGTCTGGCCAATGTACACAGCGCCGCATGACAGAGGGATTTCATATACAACTCCTGAGGCACACTCGGCAAATTTTGTTTTGTGCTTTTTGCTGCAAAGATCAGTCTGTTGATAGGGACAATTGATTTTATGGCAAAGTCGGACCATCCGACTGGGCGCTGAGAAAACCACAGGTACGTTGAAACGCTGGGCCACTTTCTTTAAATTATGTGACACTAAGTGTTGGTATGGAATAACTGCTGGCCTCATATTATGTCTCTCGAGGGCGGGTTTGCCCGTTCCTTTTATCTTTTTTCCCAGGCCTTCAGCAACATGACCACGGGCGCGGGCGCGGTCACTAGCATGACCGCGCCCGCGAGCATGCGGCTGCCACGCGAGCCAGCCCGTCTGGCCATCTCGCCATTCATTGTAATAGATGCCCGTGTACGCCATTGCTACATGACATTGGAATTTTGGCTCGTTATCGCGACCGAACAAGCAGAGAGGTGCACGAGGCGTATGCAATTAGGGATAAGGGCGTTTAGTGTATAAGTGAAGCGTCACTCGCCCTGTCAAAGAGTGAGTTTGAGTATTTTAGAGAAGCATTGCGAGGGACACGCTGATAACTAACAAGGTTCTGGGGCCTATAAAATGCATGTACTTTTCAAAATAAACAGCAGTTGCGAGTGCGCCTTGTGTCGTTCCACTTCTTTGTCCTTGTCTTATTCGGCGCTTTTATTTAAAGAACAATGAACCAACTGGCCCAACTTTCCACTTTGCTGCCATTGAGTAGTTAGAAAGAAAACAGAAAGCAAGGTGTTTCGAACAACTTTCTTTAAGAGACCATGAACTGATATTCCAACTACTTCCTCCCCAGCTTTTCTCCTCAGTTCATAGGCAAAGTGAGAAATCATGTCGTCGTATTTCACTGGAACCCAAACTTGTCCCTGCAGTCTGAGAGTCCGCAAGGACAAAGCCCTTGATAAAATTCGCGCTTCACATTTTCGCAAGCTTCATCAACCATAAAGCGGGCGACGAGACAAGTGATTGGGACACTTTTCGTTGTCACTCGGTCATCCGCACAACGAGGCAAACCGCATGAAAGCGACGGGAGCAAGCGATTAAGGCGATGAGCGACGTTTTCTAGAAATTCTTAAACCAAGCGGTGTAACGAGCGACAGTGGAAAATCTCCATCGCTTGTCTCGTCGCTCGCTAGATTACTTGCATGCGGTTCAGCCTTAATTGTGTGAACGCGAGAGGCGCATTCCACCAGTGAGTGCTGTGCACCCACTCACTTCCAAGAGCCTCTCATTTCAAGGCTACACTGCCATTTGCTTCCAAGTGCTGCACAGGCCTTGTGCGCTGGCACTTTAACGCCACTTACGAAACTAACACAAACGCATCCAGGGGTTAGGCGGGGTTAGCCGTCTGTTGTGTTTACCACACAATTCTTTTTGAGGTAGGCGAGTTTTCAGTAGAAAATTGGGATTAACTCGAGTTCCATAAAATCCATTCAGGTTTTGAAAATTGCGAAATATTGCCCCGCTCGCAGGTTCCCTTGTTGGCAGTGCTCTCTTGTCCCTACTGTTACTGCGCTTGCCTGCCACTCAAAAACTGAGGTTTGATGCCTGGCCGCTGATACACCTTATTGTTGTTCCTGCAATGTCGCATTCTGGTAAATTTGAGAACCCTGATCCTTATTTCAGGTTGGAATGTTCTACACCGATTGTTCCAGAAGCACATGCGTCTACATCAGAGGCTCAGCGTGGCGAGCCTGAGTCAGTCTCGCCCCAGGGTTTGAACGAGCTGTTTTACCGACATCGACGCTTGCGACGCTAAGCTTCTTTTTTTGTTTTGGGCAAAAGTTTGCCCCTTCAAACGTTTAGTTCCTCAGTTATTAGCCGCCTCATCATTTGTCATTCGTGACAATATCGGGGATTATTTGAAAATAAAGGCGTGCCCATAATTTGTTTGATACTCTTGGACTGTGTCCATCACATGATTGCAACTGGTTAAGAAAGTGCAGTTTTTCATGTCACTCACAATCAGCAATCTTGTATGCAGAGAATAATCACAAGGCTAATAACGAAACAATCTTTCATTTTGACAACCTTCAATGGTATGCAGTTTATAGTAAGATTCCTGGTGCGATAATCCAGTTTGAATGCTACAGTGATAAAATTCATACCGTTTTTTTTTCGCTAGGGACTTAATATTGAAATTTTTACTCACCCATTTTTGATGGTCCAACTGCTCCAAAAATCTATTTGTCGCAATACATCTCCTTTATTTTTTAGGCAGCTCAAGATTCAATCTTCCGTGAAGGGGCGGCGAAGGTGGTTTTGGTGCAATAAACCTGCAGCACCGAAGCGTGACGAAGCGCCCTGCAGGCGTCTGAAGCGAGCAGCTCCGAAGAGGGCACTGCCTCCTGACAAGCTGGCAGCCGTGGACAGTGTGTTGTTCCTCTTTGCTCCGAACACGCCAAACTCTGCCATTTATTTGCAGCCATCACTATGACTTTATGTTGACCACTTTGAGTGCTTGGTCTCTTTATTGAGTAAATACAAAACGAAATTATATGCAAAAAAGTTGCTTGCATGTGATAGAAAGGCACCATTCCTTATGATAATGACAGGCCTGGCGGATGAATGTCCCAATCACGGACATCTGCACAGGGTGTTAAAATACTTAACACCTACAAGAAATCACTCTAATTATTAAAGGGTAAGGTGATGTGTGTGCATACTCAACAATCTTTAGTAACTCAGATAAATAATTCTCAATTGTTTCCAACATCGTTATTCTTGTTGTCAACATGCAGATATTTAATTAGTCTTTTTTGGCCTCCGTTTACTGAAGGTCGCTTTGGCTTTCGTTACAGATGTAGCTTTGTTTACAGCTGCACTTATCAGTTTTCTCCACCGAGCAACAACAGGTTGTGGTTGCAGAGGAATATCTGGTACTATTACGGCGAATATGAGCTGAAACACCATGACACCTTCTGCTCAGGACTATTAGTGCTGTTTGTCGTATCACTTGGCAAACACATGCGAACACTGGGGCCGAAAAAACCATTTACTCCTGTGCTCGTCTTGCAGTTCCAATCCCCTTCAAAATGGGTGCACCGTGCAACCCAGTGTTTATAGACAGCTGTGAAGGCCACATATTTAGATAATTTAGCTCTGCATCTTTGCCAGTGAAAGGACAAACTAAATTGTTATTTACGAACTTACTTTTTACTTGATTGAACTTAACTTTCTTCCACAAACAGCTGCACGATTAGGACTTTCTGGAACATTCACCAACACGCCCCCAGAAAAGGCATTTCTGCTGCTGCATTGTAAATGAGAAATTTAGCTGGGGAATGTTTTAACAGGCATCACACAGCAGTGAGGACGGCCTGCCGGTATAGTGCTCATCCCATATGACAACAGGCAGGTGTGTTGATCGAAGGAAACCCGTAGTCCTTGGTTCCAGAGCGCCATCCTTTGTTCTCTTGAGTGGCAAGAAATATGAATAAAACCGTGTGCAAAATTTATTCAAAACAAGCTCTGCAGTACTTTTGTGCAGAGCCTCCATTTGTGAAACAATCAGTTTGCGATAAGTGGCTCACACTCAGATTTTGGTTTATATTTATGGTGAATGACAAGTGTGACCTTGTCACCTTAGCACTCAATACCGCACCCGCCGTCTCGCTACGTGACAGCCGGAAGTGCGCTGTGGCACGAGCGCACGAGGAGATTTGTCTCTGCGTCAGTGTGCTGCCAGCGTTTACGGAGCAATGTGCCAGGCGACGCTGATAGCGCCACACGTGCCGTTTCAACTCATACCGGCCGCGATAATACCTGATGTCAAGAAGCAGCAGTTCCTAAAGAGGCATGGTAAACTGACGTTTCATGCCTTGTGAAAGAGAACACTTCCGCTGGTTGAGGACACATCTTCAGACTGCAACCCAACTCCTGCAACAAGCCGCTTTTGAGGCTTCCTTCGTCATGTTAGCACAAGGGTAAATGGGCTTCGACTTAGACATCAATAAGGTTTAAATCTTCGTTCTTCTGGGCCCGTCATTGCAGGAGCGTAAAATACCTTCTTATTGTTGACACTTGCGATTTCTTACTTTTTTAATGCTTAATTTATGGCTAGCTCAGCTCCTAAGTACGGCGACAGGCTCCATAAAGCAAGTCTTCCATTCTTTCTATGAGCAATGCTCCAGCCATCGGCAGGTTCTTCTGATTCGCCCAGTCATATTTAAACTTTACAGATGTCGTGACAGTTCTTGTTCTCCCATCTATTCCGAAGGGTGTTATAGAGCCATTTTGTTAATTTGAGGAAGATCTTATAAAGCAAGCGGCAGAGGCGATCATCATTTACATCCGCTGTTGGTTTTGTGTGCATACAACAACATATTTTTTGCGTCTGTAGGTATTCAATATTGTAAAAAATGAGCTGGAGAATCCTTGGGAAAGTAAATAAAAGTGCAAAAT